>APFE031329877.1:13466-23476 GCA_000404065.3 Pinus taeda
TTAAATCTTTACCATCTACTTAATAATTATTGATATTTAAATCAAAATTTTGAAAATTATATTCCAAAATAAACATGTCTATTAACATAATAATGTATATCAATTTATTATAATAAACATAGATAATGCAAGTGACTTAAATTTAAATAATTATAAATATTTATGAAAAAATAAATATAAATATATCACTTGTTATCTTTTTGGATAAGACCATTTTTATGGATACTGGGATTTGTAAAACTCATTTGTAAATGATATTTGTATATTTTTTATTAAAAGGGTGTTGAGAAAATAAAAAAGTGATATAAAATTGAGTTTTTTCTTAATTTGTCATTTGGGCATTTTCAAAGATTATTTTAAGAAAGTTGAGAAATGATTCCTATTAGAAGAAATAAAGATTAAAATACAAAACTCTTTAGTATATGAGTTATAACGTTTCATTTATGACAATTCTTTATGTGGTGATCATAGAAAACCTTAAAACCTCGAAATTTTAAACAATAACTCCGGTTTAACTATGTAAAACAATTAATATAATTTCTTTGATTGTATGAAACAACTAATATATGTTTATATAAACTAAATTGATATTAAAAAATAATTAAGACAATTTCTTTTTAGTTACATATATTATAAAAAACTTCGACCCTTCCGCTTGGAATTCTGAATCGAAAATATAATAAAATTTGATTTTTTTGCATAAAGCAATTGGATCAACCATTAATCAGAAACTTAGGAAAACTCCGTAAATTGAATAAGTTAATGTTACACTTGGTTTTTCCAAACTTGTGGAACCACGTTTGATAATAATTCGACTCTGAAATATGTTGATTCCGCGGAAGAGTTTGAAATAAGCGGTGGGATTAAATGCGGGTATTGGAGCCTCTTACCACATATTTCATTAACTGGGTCAGAGGAGCTATGTGGTAGTGGTGGGGAAAGCACGAGAGTAGCAGATGTCCATGAAAGAGAAAAAAATGGATGTATGGTCAGCTCATTAACGATGGTCAGAGGCGATTAAATTTTAAATGGAGATAAGTGACAGTTCGAATATGTGGTGGTGAAAGAGTGGTGTTTGCAAGATTTAAGTGTGGATATGGGTGTTGATGATGATCATATTAGATAAATTTGATAAAAAAATTATTTATTGTTATAATGTGGGTTTTTTATATTTTCTACATGTAAGCATTAAGGAAGGGCATTGGAAGTAATGCTTCCATGACTTCCAAGTTGCCTTGAGTTGTATTGTGTGAGTTCCTAGGTTACTAGGTGTACTAGCGATTTTTAGTAATCTAGATCTACCATTCTCGGATCTAGAAAGATCATGTATTCTTATATATGTAATGTCTGTGAGACCAATAAGATAGTGTGTGTTTTGTGTTGTGTGAACAATCTTTCTCTAGCTCTCTCTATTTTTCTAATAGAGAGTACCACATGTGCATGGAGGAGAAAGAGATGGATGTATGGCATGACACACTGTCCTTGGAGTGTATTAATAGACCTATAGGGTTGGAAATATTGGTTGCCATGGTTTTCAGGGCATGCAATAAAATCAAATCAGCTTAAATTAGAGTGTATTAATGGACCTATAGGGTTCGAAATATTGGTTGTCGTGGTTTTCACTAAGTGTAATAAAATCAAATCAGCGTAAATTTATTTGAAGTACGAATTTAACATGAGCGAAGAGGATCAAATTTATCCACATGTAAATTTGGCTAGATATTTGACAACAACTCAGCGTTGGTGACATGAGTGGCTGCACATGTATGGGAGAGAAGGAGATGGGTACTTCCAGTGATAAGGATGTGGTTTTCACTGCCCACAATAAAACTAAACCAACATAAATTCATTTTAAGTACGAATTTAACATGAGCAGAGAGAGATCAAATTTATTTCGCATGCAAATTTCTTCAGTGTAAAATACAATGTGTTATTTTTCATGGTTGAATACTAAATAAAGTATATACATAAAACTTAAATTTTTTCATGATATATATACATTAAAAAAAAAAAATGCTATATAATATATAAGCAATTGGCATTTAAATATTTTACATAACATATACATTTATGAAACAAATTAAAATGATTTTTTATTATTAACATACATTTTTAAATATATTTCAATATTAATTAGTTAAATATTTTATCAATAATCAAATTAATTTTTTACTTTTAATTATTTTACAACATATTTATTTTTTATTATAATCTACATTAATTTTCTATTTAGAACAAAATTTTTAACTTTTTATTATTAAAAAAACACAAACACAACAAAACTAAACTAAAACTAAATTGAATTGCCCTCTTAAAAAATCTCTAAACTCAATAAACCTCTCGACTCTCAAAGTCTTCAAACAACAAAACTACGACAATCAACTATCCCTCACGTAATAGCTGCAGACTACTCACTACAGTAGAGTAATGCTAAGTGAATGGATGCCATATTGCATGAGGATCGAGAAGAGCTTTGTGTATAGGCTAGTGGTGGTGCCAATGGACCCACACGTGAATCAACTGGTACAATCCCTTTACTATTGCATGCATTTAACAGAATCAACTTTAATCTTAAATCCAACATATACATATACAAACATTTACTTTAGGAGTGGCCAACATCATCACCCCATGAGAAAAACCAAAACGAATGGATACATTAAACACTCAATACAATAAAAAAATCCGTTCAATACAAGGCAATGACAGGGCGTGCATCTGATTGATTTAATACCTACGACATTCCCATTTAATACATGAAGACACATCAACCATTTCCAACGACCACAAAATGCTCAACTGTAGCATCTCTAGATTGCAAAAAAAATCCATTCATTACAAGGCAATAACCAAGCATGCCACTGATTGTTTTAAAGCCTACGACATTGCCTTTTAAGACATTAAAACACCTCATGCATTTCCAACGACCTCAAAATGCTCAACTGTAGCAGCTGTAAATTGCAACACCCTTCTAATATTCTTCCAAGTGAAAAAGTTGGAGCCCCATCAAGTTTCCAATGGAGCGTGGGAGACTCTGCATAGTGTTCCACCCGCGCCAGTGAAGATTTTGGAAACCCCTTATTCCTAATGGACTCTGAGAGGTTTGGGTAGTCTAAGGAGTGGAGAATCTACCAAGTCGAAGAGTTTGAAGGCCCAAATTCTCAACCGAGTCTGGTAACGTCTGCAGAGCAGAACACCCACCCAAGTAAAGACTTTGGAGGCCCGTCAACTTCCCTACCAAGTTTGGGAGCGTCTTCAAAGAGGAACACCCACCCAAGTGAAGACATTGGAGGCTCGTCAAGTTGCCAACCCTCTCTCGGAGCGTCTGCAGAGAGAAGCACTGGCCCAAGTGAAGACGTTGGAGGCCCCTCAAATTCCCAATCCAATCTGGAAGTGTCTGCAGCGTTTGCATAGCGGGCATCCGCGAAAGTGGAGACGTTGGAGACCCGTCAAATCCACAATCGAGTCTGGGAGCATTTGCGTAGAGGAACACCCTCCCAAGTGAAGACATTGAAGACTTGTCAAGCTCCCAACCGAGTCTGGGATCATCTGCAGAGCGGAGCACCCGCCCAAGTCAAGATATTGGAGGCCCATCAAATTCCCAACTAATTCTGGGAGTGTTTGCAACGCGAAGCACCCACTCAAATAAAAATGTTGCAGGCTGATCAAGTTCCCAACAGAGTGTGGAAGCATCTGTAGAGAGAGCACTCGCCTAAGTGAAAACTTCGGAGGCCCGTCAAGTTTCCAATCAAACCTGGGAGTCTGCAAACTAGAGGATCTTCCCAAGTCAAGACTTGGAGACCTGTCAAGTTCCCAACCGAGTCAGGCAGCCTCTGCAGAGAGAAGCACCCACCTAAGTCAAGATGTTGGAGTGCCGTCAAGTTACCAACTGAGTTTGGGAGTGTCTGGAGAGTAGAGCACCCATCCAAGTCAAGGCATTGGAGTCCTGTTAAATTCCCAACCGAGTCTGGGAGCATATGCAGAACAAAACAGCTGCCAAAGTCAAGACTTTGAAGAGTTGTTAAGTTCCACGGTGAGTTTGGGAGCTCATGCAAACTGCAACAATACTTTAATGCAAGGTTTTTTAAGGAATCCATATGACAAAATTCATTTGGCAAAATTTCTAGGTGACTCTCGCACAAGACAAATTTTTGGAGGTGCTTCAGCATTCCAATATACTTTGGAACTTATTGAAAGGGAAGCACGAATACACAATTCCTTCAATTCTACAGGTGCTTGCGATGTACATTAATAAAGTGGGTTAGACACTGTAAATGTGAACCTTCTGGCATTGTGATATGCGAAGACAATTCTCAAGTGCAAGCAATTTTTTATAATTTGGAGAAAAAAAAAAACAAAAATCTATTTCAAAGAAAAAAGAAGAGATTCCTTGAGATTCATGTTGCCACAGTGTTTGTAGGTGGCTCACCTTCTATATATATATAACTCGTAATGTTTTTAGTGAAATCCAGGAAGGTAAGGACGAGTTCGGGAAATTCTCCCAGCGGAGATATATTAGTTGTGGTAACTGCCCAGCTTGGAATAGGCGTTCAACAAAATAACCTCTGTTGGAAATTTCTGGTAATTTCAAACAAAATTTTGAATAGAGAAAATGCTTTCTTTTTGCCATAGGATCAAAATTTGTTTGCTGGAGATGAAGAACAGAGTTTCACACACCAAAATAAACTTGTATTCATTAATCAAAGACTGCTATTACAAATTTCTTCATCTCTCAGAGGGATTACAACCAGAGACTGCTTCAGATGCAATTCCAAAACAAAAAAAAGTTTACTCTGTCTCTCCAGAAAATTAATCTGTCTCTCACAAAATAAAATCAACACTGTTGTGTAATTTTTTTTTCATTCATTCACGTTGCTGCGTTTTTACATTTCATCAAAAAAACATTACATTCGCTCTATGCATATTACACACTGTTGTGCGTGTAAAAACCCCTTTTTCTTACTTCTTCATACACTCTGCTACGTACTACAAAAACTCGAGAATAACAAAAAAAAACAATAACATAACATTTTGTTTGACTTTGTGCCGTGTAAAAAAATAAATTATATCTGTGAATTAAAATAACATAAATGCTTTACCTACATTTTATGACTACAATACATTTCATTAAATCCTTCAGCATGGTGACATATTAATTTTCGGATCAAAGTTACTTCAACATTAATTAATTTACTGACGGTCAAAAAATAATTTCACTTCACGTCAACTAAGAAATGCTCCAAGGTGTAGGTCTGTTCATCAACCGTTGATGTCAATCGAACGGCTGACAGCAATCTCTCAGAGGTCCCTTTCAGCCGAACTTTACATTCCGGGGAAGAGTGGTTTTGGAACAGTTAACTAAGGACACGCGTCAACAGTGAGTGTGAATGGAGCCCCTCCAAGGAATACCGGTGTTCAACAAAAGCGGTGCGGGGAAGTGTGCTAGCGGTTTTGCAAAGCAGCACTGCAGTTGGAATTACTTTTCAACACTCCCCTTTAATTTCAACTGCTGGGTTATCAGTCATACCCAGACATTTTCTCAAAAATTCAAAACTTTTCTGCACCAATGACTTGGTCAGAGTTTTTGCAACCTTCTCCTGAGTTCTATAATGTTTTAAGGCAATTTCTCCATTGTTTACTAATTCCCTGATGTAATCAAACTTTGTGTCAATGTGCTTCGTTCTCTTATGAAACACAAAATTCTTAGATATTGCAATAGCTGAGCTATTGTCACAAAAAATCATAGTTTCTTTTGTTTGTTCTTGACATAAACTCCTTAATATTCTTCTCATCCAAACTGCTTGACATGCTGCTGCTGTAGCTGCCACATATTCTACCTCTGTTGTAGACAACGCTACAATAGGTTGTTCTTTATAAGCCCATGAAATAGCTCCTGAACCCATGTGAAAAACATAACTAGATGTGCTTTTCCAATCATCTACACTTCCAGCCCAATCACTATCAATGTATTGAATTAAATCTGAACATTCTGAAGCAGTGTATAAAATGCCAAACCTTTAGTACCTTTAACATACTTCAAAATTCTTTTTGTTGCCTGCCAATGTGCTTCTTTTGGCCTCTCCATGAATCTAGAAATTAAACTAACAGCATGCATTATATCTGGCCTAGTTGCAGTCAAATACATGAGGCTGCCAACTATGCTCTTGTACAACCTAGGATCAAAATCCTTGTTGCTGTCCTATTTGCTAAGTTTTAATCCCATCACTGTGGGAGTGATTGCTGCTTTGCTCTCCTGCATATTAAATATCTCCAATAATTCATTAGCATATTTTGCTTGTGAGATAAAAAAATCCCATTTCCACTTTGTTCTACTTCTATTCCTAAGAAGTATCTCAGCAAACCCATGTCAGTCATTTCAAATTCTTCTTTCATGACTGTTTTGAAATTTTCAATAAGATAATCATCATTACCTGTGAAAATAACATCATCAACATATAACACAAAAATTAGTATTTTACCGTCCTTTTCTTTGATGTAGAGGTTGGGTTCTCCCTCACACCTTTCAAATCCTTTTTCTAGTAGATAGGAATCTATCCTACTGTACCACGCTCTTGGTGCTTGCTTCAGCCCATAAAGATCTTTCTTCGATCTACACACTTTGTGCTCTCGTCCTTTCTTTTCATAGCCTGGAGGTTGTTCAATGTAAACCTCTTCCATTAACACTCCATTTAGGAATGCTGACTTCATGTCCATTTGGTAAACTTTCCACTTGTTTTGTGCTGCTATGGACAACACTGCTCTCACGGTTTCCATTCTAGCAACTGGTGCGAACGTTTCCTCATAGTCTCTTCCATATTGCTGCTTATATCCTTTGACAACAAGTCCTGCCTTGTGTCTTTCTATTTTTCCTTCAGCATTACTCTTGGTTTTGTAAACCCATTTGACTCCAATGACTTCTTTTCCTTTTGGTATTTCAACCAAATCCTATGTCTTGTTTCTTTTTATGGCATTGATCTCCTCATCCATAGCTTCTATCCATTTCCTATCTTTAATTGCATCTTCGAAATGAACAGGATCATCAACATGAAAATATAGAGCAAACAAATAATTCATACCTTCATCATAAATGTCACCTAAATTTCTGAACTTCTTACCTCTTTCATTTGTTGTACAAGTGCTTGAAGAAGCACTTGAATTTCCTCCTTGTGATGTGCTTGGAGAGGCACATTCATTTCTCCTCAAGGATGTATCTTGCTTCCCTTGTGTTGGCGCTACTATTTGGGGATGTATTTTAGCCATCTCCTCATCATCTTCATCATGTGACAAAAAGATTTTAACATTCACTGTTTTCTCTATGCTTCCATCCCAAGCTTCCTCCTCAATGAATTGAACATCTCTACTCACAAAAAACTTCTTGGTGGATGGGTTATACAATCTATAAGCTTTGGATTCCTCACTGTATCCAATGAAAATACATTTCTCCCCTTTGTTGTCCAACTTCTTCCTTAGCTGATCGGGAAAGTGTGCATAAGCCACACATCCAAAAACTTTCATGTGGGTGACTCCTTGCTTTCTCCCACTCCATGCTTCTTCCGACACTCTGTTCATGACTACTTTTGTAGGGCATCTATTCAAAATGTATGTTGCACAATGTACATCTTCAACCCAATAATCATTTGGTAAATGCTTTGCCTTCAACATACTCCTTGCCATATCCATGATTGTCCTATTCTTCCTTTCGGCTACTCCATTTTGCTGCGGTGTGTACCTGGTGGTAAATTGTTTATGTATTCCCTTTTCTCTACAAAAATGTAGAAATTCTTTGGAGATATACTCACCCCCTCTATCAGTTCTTAGAACTTTAATATGCAACCCACTTTGGTTTTCTACAAGTGCTTTGAAATTGCGAATTTTTTCAAACACTTCACTTTTGTTCTTCAGGAAATATACCCAAGTTTTTCTGGTAAAATCATCAATAAATGTTAGAATATAGAGGTTGCCTGCAAGTGATGGAGTTTGCATCGGTCCGCATAAATCTGAGTGGACAATCTCTAAGGGTTCTTTTTCCCTTATGCTTTTCCCTGATGGAAAACTTTTTCTATGTTGTTTCCCCAAGATACAACCTTCACAAAGGTTGTCTGGTTTCTCTATCAATGGTAGTCCTCTTACCATTCATTTTCTACTCAACAAGTTAAGACCTCAAAATTTGAGATGTCCAAATCTCTAGTGCCACAACCAATTTTCATCTTTTGGTTCGCTTTGGAAAGCCTCTTGTGTAACTGCTGCTATTTCTACTCCATCTTTTAAATTTTCTTTTATCCTGAGAGGGAACCTCCTGTTCCTTGTCATTTTCACTTCAGCAATACATAGTTTGCTGGGTTTTCTATCCATAATGGTGCATACATCATTCTCAAAGAAAACATTGTAACCCTTTTGAACAAGTTGTCCAGTACTTAAGAGGTTACATTTCATTCCAGGAACATAATAAACATTTGCTATGGTTTTCCTTTCACCTTTCTTTGTTAGGATATTTACCTCTCCTTTTCCCATAACAGAAACTTTACTATCAGTCTCAAGTGTGACTTGTGACTTCACACTCTTATCTAACTTAGAAAATAGGGCTATGTTTCCTATCATATGGTTACTGCAAACGGAATGTAAAAACCATATATCATCACTCTTTGTTTCAGCTATATTATAGGCTAATAACAAATTATCTTGGCTAATATTTTCTCTAGTGATATTTGCACTAGTTCTCTTACTCATATCATGCTGCTTCTTCCTACATTCATTTGCATAATGCCCATATATTTTACAATAATAACATTGGACATTGGAATTTTCATACCTTTGTCCTTGAGCATGATGTTGTCCACTTTGTTGGCTGTTGCCTTGGCCTTGGTTCTGATTTGGATTGCTGCCTCTTCTTTGAGTATTTGCTGGACTATTTCTTCTACCTCTATTTTGGCTTCTGCCTCTTCCTCTCTTGTTTCCTTTACCTTGACCTCTTCCTCTTCCAAAGGACATATGTGTCTTAAAGGCATGCTATAGAGATGAGTTTTCATTTCTACTCAATATCTTCTCATGTGTTATCAGTGATGCATGTAGTTCATCAATTGAGAAGTTTGTGAGATCTTTTTTCTCTTCTATGGTGGTGACAATCACATCGAACTTTGAGGGTAGGACCCTCAATAGTTTCTCCACAATTCTCCTTTCTTCAAGAATCTATCCATGATACCTTATCTGTGTGACTAGACCAATCACTTGTGTGAAGAATGAGTCAATATTATCTGACTCCTTCATACACAAATTCTCAAAATCTCTCCTCAGCAACTGTAGTTTTGTTGTCTTCACTTTCTCCATGCCTTGATAGGCTATCTTGAGACTTTTCCATGCTTCTTTGAATGTCTTGGCTACTGCTATTCTTGGAAAAACACACTCATGCATTGCTTGATATAAGAAGAGGAGTGCTATGAAACCAGCTCAAGAAAAGATAGAAAAGATAGATCAACGCCTTAGAATTCAGCCTCTTCGAGGGGGCAACCTCCTTTACATTACATAAATGAAAAATTCTTGAATGATTCAAATGACAAAACCTCCTTTCTATATATAGGAGTCTAAGGAGTCACAATATAACCCAGCCGACCTAACAATAATAATATAAAGCCACAAAAATAACAATAGAGGGATTCTATGGGGCACAGTAATAACAATATGGAGGCAATAGGGGCACAACAATATTAATAAGGGGTACAACTACAATAGTAATGGGGTAATCACTAGTATTATAGGGACCCAACATGCCCCTCTCCTTCAAAAAAAGTGTTGTCTCAACGCTTCAGTAGTTCTGGATACTTCTACATAAAATTCTCATCCTCCCATGTGGAATCTTCAGCGGATAAGTTCTTCCACTTTATAAGATACTCTGAAGTTGAACGATTTCGTAGTTGTCGAGTTCTTGTTTCTGTGACTGCTTCCGGTTTCAATATAATTTTTCCTTCCTCGTCAAGTTCTGGCAATATTGTTTGAACTGGGAGCTTGTCGCCTAT
>APFE031329877.1:46929-79860 GCA_000404065.3 Pinus taeda
ACAGTGCTTGCCATGCATGCAATGAGAGTGAAATCAAGTTCAAATTGTGAAGCTAGAGCTTCACCTACTGCTGCTACTGCATGCTCCTTCTTGCTTTCTTTCTTCTGTGGGCATTTTGTGACATAGTGCCCAAACTCGTGACAATGAAAACACTTGATGTTTGACAAGTTCTTATTCTTGCTGCCCTCCTCACCTTGGGACTTCTCCCACTTGGATTTATTTTCTTTTTTGATTAACACAAATTCCTCTTCCACTTCTTTGGATGAGGTCCCATCTCTGGTTTTCTGCCAAATCTCTTCTTATACCAAGTCGGACCACAGCCGCTCCCACTCTGGTAGATTCCACCTTCAAGTAATTGAGTCTTGATAACTGTGCCAGCTCTTCGGAAGGCCTAGAAGTGCTATGATCATCAGATCATATTCTTCAATAGTAACTCCGACACTTCCAAACTCATCCCGACATTGGATGAACTTGATCAAGTACTTAGAAATTGAGTCGCCCTTCTCCATCTTGATCTCTTTGTGTTTGTCCTTCAGTGCCATCTTCCTATGGTCACTTTTGTTTTGAAACAGGTTTGTCAATTCCCTCCACATCGCAAATGGTGTTTCCTTACCATGGATATTTGAGACAATATGACCTCTAACTCCTTCTAGGATAATCATTCTCGTCTTTGCCACACACTTTCTACATTCAGCCAGATCTTTAGCATCAGATGTTGGAAGCTTTAGGATATCATGATCTATGAATTCCTTCAACCTGTTGTATTACAACACTTCCTCCATCCTATCCTTCCATGCAATGTAATTCGAGTTTCCCTCTAGGGCATACTCAAGTCTCAAACCGTAGAATGACATCCTACTGACTCTGAAGTATGAAACTACAAATTTGATTTCACCTGCACAACAAACTCATATTTTCCTCTTCAATAGTGATTCCACCTCTGATATCATGTAGAATTTTAATGTAGATTCAAACTGCTTATGTAATATACTATAACAAAATACTTGAATCTACTCTACTCATCAGCGGAAACAAAAATTGATTGATGAATTCACAAAGCAGAAAAGGAAGAATTTCAATCACACAACACAATATGTTTTTGGGGAAAGAAACATCTAAAAACCTCACTATCTACATATTTCATTAACTAGAAGATCTGAGAAAAAATACAATGCTTTCTAAATCCAAACAATCTCTGCACAAGTACAAACTATCTCAACTCTTCACAAACCAGCTCAAGCTAATGCTTAACCAAATCTGCTACTTGCCAATCTCCTACATCCTTGCGCAGTTGCCTAGGGAATTAACCCATATTTAATTAGGTAATTCCTCACTCATAACTGCAAAATCCATCCATAGGCCTTCCTCTAATTGCATGCATCACCGATTTAATTTAGATGATTTTATAACTAATAATACATTATCCCTGAACTCTAATCTCAACTGGGTCTTCCTCTGAACTGACATGAATGAGCTATTTTGAGTGAATAATCAATTATCTGATTGATCACTACATGTGAATCAAATCCAATTTAATTCACTTGAACTCTCACTAGTTCCTCCAACAATTAGAACCAATTTAACTGAATTTAACTCAGTTAAATTGAATTAAATAATTACAACTCAATAAGAACTCAACCTAGGCGCCTAAACTTTATGGATCACTCTACATGACTCTAGATAGACTTCCAACTCAAATTTATTGAGCCAACTAAATCAACTTAACTTAGTTAATTGCTACAAGTTTCTATGAGAATTGAGTTACAATTTAGTTTGAGGAAAAATTAAGTTAGGATTTTTCTTGATGTTATTTTTAACATTTCTTGTCGTTATTTTAAACATGCAATGTTAGACCATGGTTGACCATGGATGACCAGGTTGTCACACTGTGATGTTGGACCAAGAGAAAATATTTGTCACAATGTGACCATGGTTGACCATGATTGACTACGGTTGACCATGGTTGATTTTCATGTTGAGACAATCTTTGTCACAATGTGACGTTGGAACATGGTTGACTATGGATTACCATGGTTGTCACAATGTGATGTTGGACCAAGAGAGAATCTTTGTCACAATGTGACCATGGTTGATCATTGTTGACCATGGTTGATTTTCATATTGATACAGTATTTGTCACAATGTGATACTGGAACATGATTGTCACAATGTGACGTTGGACCAAGAGACGATCTTTGTCATAATGTGACGTTGGAACATGGTTAACCATGGTTGATTTTCATATTGAGACAATTTTTGTTACAATGCAACTTTGGACCATAGTTGACCATGATTGATTTTAATGTCGAGACAATATTTGTCACAATGCGATGTTGGACCATGGTTGACCATGGTTTATTTCCATATTGAGACAATATTTCTCACAATGTGACATTCGACCATATTTGAAAATGGTTGACCATGATTAATTTTCATATTCATAAAATCCTATGGTAAACCCTAAGATAAATATTATAAATCAAAGTATATAAACCCTTAGATAAATATTCTAAATGCTAAAATAAACATGGTTGATTTACATATTGAAACAATATTTTGCACAATACGATGTTGACCCATGCTTCACTATGGTTGGCCATGATTGATTTTCATATTGAAACAATATTTGTCACAATGCAATGTTGGACCATGGTTAACCATCGTTGACCATGGTTGACAATGGTTGATCATGACTAACTATGGTTGACCATCATTGTCCATGATTGATTTTCATATTGAGAAAATATTTGTCTAAATGTCACATTGGACTGTGGTTGACCACGATCGATTGTGGTTGATCATGGTTAACCATGGTTGATTTTATATTGAGACAATCTTTGTCTTAGTTTGACATTGGACCATCGTTGACCATGATTATAAACTCAAGGGATTTATATTAAACCCTAGGATTAATATTATAAACCCTATGAATAGTATTATACCCCAGGAATATGAACTCTTAGATTAATTAACCTATGGGACTAATATTATAAACCTAACAAATCAATACTAAAAACCCAAGATATTATAAAACCAATGAAACTAAGGATTAATATTATAAACCCAAGGTATATAAACTTTAAGATAATTACAAGGTTTTTTTAGGGGTCTCTTGCACCAATTTAATATATAGCTTGGTCGTGACTTTAAAATTAAACTATCATTATTATTATTATGATTATAAACTTTATTTATCTTAGAAAATTATAAAACTTAGTATATATAACAAATTCATATATTATATAAAAAGGTAGTTTTTATTTTTATATATATATATATATATATATATTATAATATTATATATATAGATATAGATATATATATTTAGTGTATCTTACTATGTATCTAAAGAAGAAATTCCAAACCAGTTATACATAGCTACCTATATATAAGAGAAATAATTGGTTTTGAATTTATTCTTATAGATTAGATATTGAAATTTTGGATTTTTTTATAAAGAAATTTTTAAAAAAATTTGTTTCAAAAAGTTTTGTTATTTATCTTCAAAGCTTTTGTTGATATTAAATTTCATTTACATTCATTATGTCTTTGTTGATATTTAAAATTTGGCCAAAAACAGTGGGAATCTAATGTATAAAGGTTTAATTTTTAATTATATATATATATATGAATGATTGGTCATAAAGGAAGGAGGGTTTCATACTTGAACTTAAGTTTTCTTTTTTGAAAATAAAGATACTGAGCATTGCACATGACCTACAAGAAGTAAACAAAAAGTGCTAAGCCCAATTCACTAGAATAGATTATGATTTTCAAGATATTAATTGTCTTGATTTGATAAAATTTGTATAAAAGGTTTTTATTACACACATTAATTAATGAAACTTGTTTATCAAATCTTTCCCAACTTTTTCATACAATGCTATTGTATACAAAGCAATTTTAAATTGAGTATAAAATAATTTTTTCCAATATTATATGGAATTTTCAGATTTTGTGATTCAAGTATTATAAGGTGCACTATGATCTTAATTTCTAAAATAGAAATTTTATATCAAAGTTTTAGATTAAAATTTATATAAAAATGTTTATGGGAATATTCTCATTATAATAAGATACATCAACTATTCTAAATTTAAATTTAAAGTTTTAGTCAAATTTTACTTTTGAAAATATTAAAAGTATATGAAATAATTTATAATTTATAATTAAATTAATTTATGATTATTATTATTATTATAAACTTGGATAATAAATATTTATTTTGTGGTTTTATAGAGGGAGCTATGTCTTCGTCCGTAGAACTTGTGAAAATCAGTAATCCAAAGGAGCCCACTGCAGTCGAGGATTCGGCTCCGGTCATGACTGGAAAACAAAGCATGCCCATGGAAAATAGTATTGTTCATGCCACTGAGCTTGGCACCCCAGACTACCCAGAGGCTGGAACATGGGTAACGCGAAGGCAATGACGCAACTGTTGGATCCTCCCCTATCGAGGGTTTTCTCATGATGGGAGTGGGTATGGGATAGTTGTGCGTCCTAATCGAAAGACCTGTAACAGTGAAGACGAGACTACTGAGCAAGAGCCCTATAACAGAGAAGTCGCGACTATTGAGCAAGAGATCTGTCAAGGAGAAGCAGCGGGTGTCGATCAAGAACCCTGTCATGGAGAAGTAGAATTTGTCAAGAAAGAACCCTTTAATGGAGAAGCAATAGCGGCCGAGCAAGAACCCTTCCCTACAACCCCCGATGATGCGGAAGCTCTGCTCCTAAAAGGTGATGCTGCATTGAAGGCTCATGACCTCACTGAGGCCGTTGACTCTCTGAGGCATGCACTGGAAACCAGGTATGAAAGCGGAATGACGGCTATGGTTAAATATAGCCACTGGCCAAATCCAGAGAAAAAAGCACCATTTGGGGCACCGATCGGGCCAGATCCATTAGCCTCATTTGCCAAGGTAGCAGAGCGAACCCTATACCAAGCAAATCTAGTCAATCCCGATCTAGATATGATCCATGAAAGCATTAGGATGGTTAGGGTGAGATACACCCATAGCCAAGATATAGAGAAGAAAGGACCATTTGGGGAAGTGATCGGACCAGATCCATTAGCCTCGTCTTCTCTGGCAGCAAATCGAGACCTACACCAGGTAGATCCATTCAACCCTAACCTAGATCTAATCCAAATACTCATTAAAACGCCAGAAGGAAAGAATATTTGCAGGAGAATCACGAGAGGGAGACAGATCCAAGATCTAAGATATGAAATCCAAACTCACTTAGGCATTCCAGAAAGCATGCAAAACATGATATACTCAAGACACAGCCTACAAGATAACTACACACTACAAGACTATGGTATTGACACAGACTTGAATATCATAGTCAACTTGCGACTGCGAGGTGGATGCTCTGGTACCAATTCAAAGGGCATAGGCATGTTCAAGGACACAGCCAAAGGAAAGGAAAAATCTCAAGCCAAACTAGCATTACCACTTGAACTACCAGGGCCCTACATAGTGGAGAAAAAAATCTCAAAATCCTTCATTCACAGTCTCAATACCGGAGGTAAAGGGGTTGTACTCTGATTTTCTTAACAAAGCAATTATATGTAGATTTAATGGGTTTTGGCCTAAATCTGATCTCTTACACCATTGAAAATTTGTTGCTTGGTCACCAACTTGTGAAATCCTTTTATGTTCCAAGGGATTTTTTATTGTCAGATTCAACACAGTTCAAGAAAAGGAATATAAAGGACCATGGTTCTGGGGCGATGCACGGCTCTTCATGACCCCTTGGTTCCCAAAATTTGACGCCAACACAATGGTGGTATCAAAAATGCCCATTTGGGTCAGACTGCACAACCTACCGTTGCACTTCTTGCATCATAAAGTGTTAGAAGATATAGGAAAGTTCCTAAATATTGATGAGGACATATTCACAAGGGGCATATTTACTTTCACTAGGATATGCATCGAAGTAGACCTTAGTCAAGGACTACCAAATAGTATCACATTAATCTTCAATGATACATAATGGACACAACCTCTGGATTACGAAAATACAGCTTTTTGGTGCCGAGGATGTTTGCAGACAAGACATCTTCATAGTGCCTGTCCTCAAGCTAAAAAATATCACAAAAGGAACAAAAAGAAACCCAAAAAACCAAAAGGTTGGCAATGCACAGAAACTTTGGGAGAAGAAGCAAGACAAACAGGAGAAACAGAAAATAATGCAGAAAAGGATATACAAACGGACCAGAACAACACACAAAAGGAGGAGATAGACCATATTGCTGCGTGCATCTTGAGGCCCAACAACCCCTTGTTGCATCAGGAGCCCCAAATAACAGGATTGAAAGTACATAGCAGCAAATGAACTCATGGATCAGAGGGATCTGAATCTGATAAAGAACTTATTTTAAACATGGATGAAAATCAAATGACCATTATAACTACCACCCCCAACATGGAAGGTTGGAGAAAAGTGGAAAAAAAGAAAGGCAGAAAATTTTAAATATATAAATACTCTCTACGTAGAGAATTTTTTGAAGTTATAGTGACAGTTCAGTGCCTCCCTAGATGAAGTACACCATATATTGTTTCTACATACTTGATAGGCTCTATACCTCACATACATCATATGCTTTTTCATCTACAAAATGTAATTTCCTTTGCATAATGAAAATTACGACTTTTCCAAAGGGAAAAAAAATAGGATAATAATAATTATTATTATTTAAGAAAGAAAGAAAGAAATTATTTCAACGTCTACGAGGCTAAAGATAGCCTATGGGACATATTACTTCTTCATCTTCTTGGTGTATTTGACCCTTTTTTGTGAAGCTTCAAAATAAATGTTCCTAGCTTCTCGACAAACCCCTCACTAAATAGATTATCTCAACAGCTAGTTGCCAGCATATCTGCATAATTTTCCCTGTTATCTTTGAAGGTCTCACATTCTAAAATAAAATGTTTTTCTATTTCCACTTTTCTAGAAGAACAGAAAATGCATACTCTTTCCTCCCACACTTCCTTTGGCCTTTTCCAGCACCCTGTTTCACAATGGAGTTGATGAGAATTAGTCCTTAACCGAGCAATAAGAATTTTAGCTCTCCAAAAGATATTGGCCTCTATGTATGCTTTTAGTTGATGACTATGAGTAGGATTAAACACTTCAATATAGTAATTTTTCTTTCTTCCTAGCTCCTTATCCCAAGTACGTTTGCGGAACTTTTCCATAACAAAATCTTTTATCTCTTTGTTGTTTATGGTACACGCATTCAAGAAAATTCCCCATTTACCATTTGTTATTATGTAGCATTCAAGTTTTTTTGCTTTTGCACAGTCTATCATTAAAGGCAACCTTAGGCCATCTACCCTCCTCCATTTGTTCAATTTTTTAAAATACCTTATGACTCGCACCATAGCAATTGCTTCAATAGGAGCAGTCCCTGTTTCACTTAACAATATATCATAAGGAATTGCGCTTTTAATCTTAAATTTTCTTGTAATCAAACGCTTCTGAATTTTCTTAATTTGTCTCCACTCCATGTCGGATGTATTGCTGGTCCATACTTCACAACCATAGAGAATCACCAAAATCACTAGAAGCCGAAAAAGAGTTTTAGTGGTTTTCCAATCCCATAACTCTACCTCTCTACACCTATTTTGAAAAGCATAAAATGCTTTCCAACCCCCCAAAGTTCTTTTCTTTCTACTTCCATTCCAACTTAGATTTTTGTTGAAGTCAATTCCCAGGTATTTGTAATCCGCAACTTCTTCCAGAATGTTTCCTTCAAAGTAGAACTTATGTTGGTTATTTTTTCTTTTCTTAAATAAGACCACTATTTTTGCTTTGGTGATATTGACTTGCGTCCCCACACTTCTACAAAAATGCTCAAAGGATAGTAAGTGCTCTTGCAAACCAAGAGCTGACTTAGCAATCAAAATAAAGTCATTTGCATACAAAAGAAACCTTGTAACAAACTTTTCCAAATAGATACCATCACCCCCTTGTGAATTTAACCACTTCTCAAGCTTGTCGATATATAAACCAAAAAGGATAAGAGACAATGGGCAACCTTGCTTGACCTCGATATTGCTTCTACAACTTTCAGAAATGCCTACTGAAGTTCTAATTTTGACTTTCACCTCCTCATACAGCCTATGCACAGATCCTCTCAAATGTTTAGAACTCCAAGTTCCTCCATTTTGTGCCAAATTTTATCCCTAGAAACCAAGTCAAAAGCTTTTCTAAAATCAAGAAAGCAACAAAAGACTTCTTCCTTTTTCTCCCAAAATTTTTCAATAATGTGTCTTAAAGTTTATACAATGATCAATTGTGGAATTGTTTAAGTCATAAATAATCTTTAATTTCACTTTTAATGAAAACAATATAAAAATTATTATATTATAGATACATAAATTGATATCGTTTAACTAAAAAAAAAAAAAAAATATATTTTTATTAATTTAGTTATTTTCCCTTAACCATATTTTTGAAGAGATTATCTATCTTTTGAAGAATAATATTTTTTAAATCCTTTCTCATAGAAGATCTTCGTATACTTTCAATTCACTTTATTAACAATTAAAATCTATAAACTACTCTGTAATATATTTAAGAAAATAAAGTTAAATATACCCATTCACTAGGAATTGGTTGTTCATGCCGACCCTAGATTCAACTTGCTATTTTATTCTGGATGGAGACCAAACCCACTAAAACCCGACCTTGCGTGGCACTTAGTTTTTTTTACAATATACGAAAAGCATAATAAAGCTTTCTTTATCAGTTCAACGCATCTTGAAACAACAAAAGTATATTCATCGTATATTGCCTTCGTTGAACTGCACAAACCAACATCTTCTCACGACAATCTACAAAGGCCATAATGTGTAAAATAACTATACAATTTGGTCCTGGAGTAATGAAAAACACTTGCAACGTTCTTTCCATTGGTTCATACAAAATACTTGCAAGTAACTGCATAAAGAAATTCAAATATGTAAATAAAGAAACCTAAATTTGTATATGCGAGGAGAAGAAATACAGCACACCAAATCCCAAAGAAAAGGAAGCGTGTTCATTCATAGTCCCATTGGAAAGTACTGCAGTTTCTATATTTTTTAGAAGAAAAGAATGCGTTGGAAATAATAATGCATTGGCACAATAACATTTCTCAAATTAATTTTATCACTCTTACTAATGGAGAAATGAATTCTCTAGAATACCAACTGTGTTTTTACATAGTTTAAATTTAGTACTCCCAATAGGCTTGTTTATGTATCTACTTGTGGCCACAACCATCACCCTATTAATATGCTCTAATAGCAAATTTTGAATGGGTCCCCTAGAAGTTTGATTTTTCATCTTTCCAAATGATCTGTTTTATCCCAGGGATTTTAACTCTTTGTCGAGTCAAATTTTCAATGTCTAATGGCTAAACCCTTTGAATTAATCTCTATTGCATGGTTCATTCATGACACAGACTAACCCTTCATTCATTCCCTTCATTGAGACTTTTCAATCTTCATAAGCATTCATGGTACATTCATGCCCACACATATAATCACCCCCACTCTTATTATAATCGTTGGTGTGCTTAACCCACAAAATCTTCCATCGCGTCTTTATTCCCATCATAACTCTGTATAATGGGAATACTTCGCAAAATACACATAACATTCATTTTCTCTTATCGCATGCAACATTGGCGCGCAACACATTCCATGAGGCATCGGACCCAACGGCATTATAAACCATAATTTATATATTTCGGGACTGGAGCCTGTCACATATCGCAATCGGCGGAACCCGGGGATCATATATAAAATACAATGCGATGTGGCAAAACCGTCGTTTTATTAAATATAACATATATATATCGAGTCTGGCCTAATCACATATCACAATCGGTAGAGCTCTAAGTCTTTGCATATTGCGATATGCGATATGGTGGACCCGCTGATCTTATTAAACATAATATATATATTATATATTATCGGGTCCGCCCCCGCCCCATCGCAAATCGCTATTGGCAGAGTTTAGCGCTCATGCATAAGGTGTGACACCATATGACGGACCCGACAATGGTTATAAATCCGGTACATAATTTTTGAAGTTCACCTTAGGGTCTAGCCACAATTTTCCCGTGTTTTCCTGTGCCCTTGATGAAATTTCATGGTCCGATTTTTCAAAGGAAATCTGATAGGGGTGATGTTGCATATGATTTCTCGTTGAGTTGTGCGATTGCAGCTTCGTCGCAGCACAAATTTGGCTGAGCCAGGGGCCAATTCTTTCCCACTCACTCTTTTTTATTTCATTATGCCTTGTCATTTTTAAAGTTTCAATGATGGCAAGAATTGTTCTTGGGTGTTTCTATCATATGTTCATAATCATAAAACTAATGTTAATCGTCTCTGCAAACGAGGAGTAAAAGACGCTTGAGCTGATCCGAAGAGTTCAGGTATGCCGGTATGTTATGTTTAATGATCCAGTCTTGGGCGTTCTTGGTTGGGGTTCCATGCATAGCCTGTGTATTCTAAAGGCAAAGTTATCCCAGGTTTCATCATGGGGAGATGACACACAGTCACCCCCTTTAATTAACATCTGTCCATTTCCCCAAGAAATGAAGCACTCCAACAGATATGCCTTTTACATGTCAATGATTACACTAACGTTTCTATCTCTGTATATTTTGATTTGTATACAGAAAACACCACGGGGAAGGGGAAAAGTGAAAGGGAAGACTGAAGGTCATCTCCAGAGGCATAAATATTACATCCGTAGATGAGAGAAAGGCTTTTTGTTTGAGGAGAACAACTTTTATTTATTATGAATAAAGAACATTGTTTGGTTGAATGAGGAGCCTTTGGTTTATGATTTTTTTTCTTTTGCTTTTATGTGTTTTGAAACAGGGTGTTATTACTGGCATAAATACACGTGTTTTGTGTTTGTGCATATTGATAACAATATAGCTTGTGATTAACCTTGGTTGTTTGAATGTAATTCTTCATCATAGTTAACTCATGAGCAGTGCTTGATTTGAAACTATGTTAGACATCAGTTGCAAGCTTTATTTGTATGAAAAGGAATGTGTATTCCTGTATGAGTAATTGGATTACAATTCAGATTTAATGCAACCTTGTTCTTATGTGAACCAGTAATTCATTCATTTGGACTTGGAATTTATATATGATGTTTAACCTCTTTTTGTTATGACCCTGCAAGATAGATTAGGATAGTTAGGACTAGCTTAAGTAGTTTAGATAGGATTTGATACATATAAGTTAGTTGTTTCCTTTTGTTCATTTAATTGAAGTCTTCCTCCAAGAAGCAATCTCTCAACGCCTATAAAAGTTCACGATATCCTTTAAAACATGTTGGAACTAGCCACTCCAAACGAAAGCATATCTAATTGGGCTATATGATCGGGCTAGTTCCCCTTGTTGGTATAGCGAAAATTTTCCATGTCAACAAATTGGCGCTAGAAGAAGGGCCTACACCGTTGTCCACAACTTTTTATGATTTCATCTATAAATGTCATGCATAGACTCGAAAATATTAATGCATGGATCATGAAGGTCGAAAATACCCTTCCTCTCATTCAGAAAAGCCTCATTTCGAAGAAGAGACATTGTGGGAGTATCCTGTCACTCAGGAACAACTAGTCAGAATACTTACTCGGGCTTATGCTCGTTCCCTCTCTCAGCTCCCCATATTTCACTCTTTACCTCCGACAACTAAAAAAAAATCCAAGGATTTGTTTCATAAACAAAGAGACATCTACAGCCCCGTCTCTTGAAGATATTATGCTTGAATCCTTGCAAAGTATTGACACTTCCTGGGAAGAAATTCCTGAAGATCCACTCTCTGAAGGTAATCCCTAGCCTGATTTGGGAAATCCTAATAAAGAACACCTCGAAGAAACCTTCAACCAAAACATCCCTATCCACAATATGGCTAACATTCCTCTTCCAAATTGGAATCAGCTTCAACCGGGTGGAAACCAACTCCCACCTCCTTCGGGAGCACTCCCTCCCTAGCTCGCTTAGGATGTCGTAGCAGTACCTGGGCAATAGCATCCCTTACCCAAGAATGCAGAAAGTGTACTGCCTAAATTCAACCCTAAGAAGGGAGACACCGCTGATAACCATATTCACTCTTTCTTCTTGGTCATGCGCATGTTGGGGGTAGCCGATGAAGATATAGTATGTTACCTATTCCCTTTTACTCTGATTGGTGCAGCCTCCACATGGTACTTTAGCTTGATAACAGGACCGATCACCTCATGGGCTTCCTTTCAACAGGCCTTCTTAGACAAGTATGGCGATGAAAAAACACCTGTAGCCTTAGTTTTAGAACTATCCTGTTTGAAAATGGAAACCAAAGAAAAGGTCAAGGATTTTAACATCTGATTCAACACCTTGTTCAACAGAATCCCAGCTAACGCTAGACCTACTAATGAGGTTCTCATGGAATTCTACATCACTACTCTCCCTATCCGTACTGCGATGTGGGTCAAGAGGAGTAACATGCAAACCTTACAGGGTGCTATCGATGAAGCAATAAAAGTCGAGAATGAAATGATCAGTCTCACATCATGTCATCATACAACCGGAGAAAAGAAAGCCTCTCAGTCTTCCAAGAATAATAATGGGAGTGACAACAAAGTGGCTGAGGGCAAAGAAAGGGACACCAGAGATGTGGAAGGTTTGCATCGGATCATTAAGAAATTGACAAACATAGTCATCGATATGAAAAGAAATTTTGGAGAGAGTACAAGTGGGAATGGAGGAGATTATAACAACAGAAGACCTTTTAAACCATTCTACCATAAAATGACAGAAGGTGGTCATGGTCCACTTGTGTTGCCTGCCCCACCCAATGAAGGGAATTTAAATATAGAAGAGCTAGCTCTTATCAGATCGCTCTTTAACCAAGAAGAACCTATAGTGGAGTTAGAGCCAGAACAAGAAAATAAGGAAGAATACCAAGTAGAAGAGCCCTTGGACGAAGAATCTCAAATCAATGTACTGTGGGATTTTTACACAAATGAGTACGATGACGACGAAGGAGATAGCATGCAAGAAATCCACACTAATGAAATCCATACACAAAAGCAGGTGTGATGAAGCCTGTAGACCAGACAAAGAAATATGTTCACCCTTTGAAGGAACCCGCTCCCAAAGTTTCTATTGAGAAGGGTAGACCTAGTGGTCAGTCCAAGAATACCCTAGTGGCAAACAATCCTAAGAAAGATAATATACCTCCCACCGCAACGAAGGCGACTCAAAATGTTAAACTCCCACCTAAGAACAAAAAAACTGGTATGTTTACTCTGCCCTATCATGTTTATAACATTCATTACAATATTGTGGATGATCTTAAGAAATCTAGGGCTAACATCACATATATTGATTTGCTAAAATTAACGCAGCAAAGAGATTTTCTCTTAAAAGCTATGAATGAGAGGAACTGCAAAACTCCCACCATCCCAAGCAGCCAAACCCAGAAGTCAGCGTCTAGACCTATTAGTACCTCCAGTACATCCCAAAAACGACCAGCCATGGAAGCCACTTTGTCAAAAATGAATCAAAGCCCCCAAGATGTCAGTGTAGCCATGATAGGATGGAAATCAAAATCCATGACTCCCCCTTTCCTCATCACATTTGAAATCTTCAACATGAACGTACACAATTGCTTGGTAGACTCAGGTGCCTCATCCACTGTGATGCCTTACACTATTGCTAAAAGAATTCATGTGATACCTGAGAAAACTGGAACTCGAATCATGCAATTAGATAAGACAAATGTGAAAGTAATGGGGAATTGAAAGATGTATTGATTTGGATGAATACTAAACCACAGTACACCGAAGTTATCGATATAGTTGTAGTTGAAATACTTGAGGCTTATGGAGTGCTGCTTAGTAGAGACTGGTCAATAAAACTGAATGGATACTTCTAAACTAATTGGTCCCATCTCTTGCTGCCTCAAAAGGGAAAAGGTGATATGTTGAGGGTTGATCAAGAAAGATATATGAAGTATTTAGTGATGGAGCTAAACGGTCCCAATGAACCTGTAATGTTTACCAACTCTATCTTTGGGAATTATAGTTTTAATGTTTGTGCCACAGAACCCTGTTTTGGAGAATTCCATGCAGAAACAATTGAAGAAACTGCAATAAACACATAGTTGGAAGCTCTCCCTTATAATCCAACTGATGAACCACTTTGCAATATAGTAGATGATAGAACTAGTTTCATAGGAAGCAATTCAATTGATGTAACACTAGACTCTATATTTTGGACACTCTATTTTGATGGCTCTAACTGCCTTGAAGGTGCAGGTGCGGGAAGCATTCTCATTGATCCACAAGGGAACCAACATCTAATGGCAATCTTGTTGGAATTCACGTGCACCAACAACACGGTAGAATACGAAGGCTTCCTGCAAGGCCTGAAAAAGGCCATTGATATGAAGGTAAAAAATATTAAAGTCTTTGGTGACTCGCAGATAATTGTGGACCAGGTAAGGAAGAGGATACACTGCAATTCGCCACACTTGGTAAGGTACCAACATGAGGTATGGAACTTAATTGATAGTTTTGATTCTTTTCATATCACATACATACCTCGAGGACAAAACCAAGATGACGATCTGATGGCTCGTATGGCTGCAAAACTTTTGCTTGATTTTAGATTAATGAAGAATAAATGTTATGCTGAATTGATTTTCAAACCATCCGTGCCTGATAACATCTCAAATTTGGGGGTGTTCAAAGATAATGAGAAAATCCTTGAGTTCTTACACTGTGAGAAGACATTCAAGAATGTAATCATTGATGAAAAAGAGCACAACGGGCTTATAAATGAGAGGGAAGATGAGGAAAAGGATCGGTCCAATATGATTCCCAAGTCAGTTGTCAAGATGGAGCACTTGTATGACCTGCATGGTAAATTAAAGAAGCCAACTAATTGCAAAACACATAGATCATCTATGAAGTACGAATCGGTCAACCTTGGAACCAAAGGAGACCCAAAAACTGTTACTTTGGGCTTGGGGTGCTCTCCACAAGAAAAGGTTGCATTTGTCAAGCTATTTAAAGAATACAAGGATGTCTTTGCATGGACATATGGAGACCTAAAAACCTTTGATACCAACGTTATGCGGCATGTAATTCCTTTAGAAAAGGAGGCTAAGCCCTACCAACAAAAGCTTTACAAGATTCATCCAAGCCTAGAACCGTTGGTGAAGAAAGAATTAAATAAAATGATGGATGCTAAAATCATTTTCTCGGTTAGACACATCCACTGGGTAGCCAATCTCATGCCAGTGAGAAAGAAAAATGGAGACATCAGGTTGTGTATCGATTTCAGAAACCTAAACAAAGCATTGCAAAAAGATGACTACCCCGTCCCTTCTATGGAACACATCCTTCAATGCGTTTTTGGGTCCGAAATGTTGTCCCTATTAGATGGGTTTTCAGGATATAATGAAGTGTTGGTATCTAATGGGGTTCAACTGAAGACAACATTCAACACTAAATGGAGCACTTATGCATATCGTAAAATGCCTTTTGGACTTATTAATGCGGGCACCACATTTCTGAGAGCCATAGACATAGCTTTCTGAGGATTGATCAACAGATTAGTAGTAGTGTACATGGATGACATTAATGTGTGTTCATATCGCAAAAGGGATCATATTTATCACCTGAAATATATTTTATAAAGATGCCAAAGGTATGGAATATCGTTGAATCCCAAGAAGAGCGTCCTCGCAGTCACAGTAGGGAAAATACTAGGTCACATCCTCTCTAAAGAAGGGATTGTTATTGATCCTGAAAGAATAGAGAACATCATGAGAATATGACCCCCTGCCAATAAAAGGGCAATGCAATATTTCTTTGGTAAGATCAATTTTATTAGGAAATTTGTCTCAGGTTTCGCAGAAATAGTGCGCCCCATGCAGCAAATGATGAAGAAAGACGTGGTGTATAAGTGGAGCAATGAAGCCAAGAAAGCATTTCAGCGAATTAAAGAGGCCATTGTAGAAGCCCCTACGTTCATTAGTCCCGATTTTGGAAAGGAATTCTTCTTGTACACTTTTGCTTCTGATCTTTCATATGTCATAATCCTCACCCAAAAAAATAATGAGGGCAATGAAGTCCCCATTTCCTATATGAGCTCTAATCTCCAGGGATTAGAACTGAATTACCCAGATGTGGAGAAACAAGGCTTTGCGGTTTTTAAAGCCATAAAATATTTCCACCCTTATTTACTAAAGATTGGCACTAAAGTGATTGTTCCCCATCCTGCTGCAAGATCCCTCTTCGTGCAAAAAGAAATGGGTGAACGGAGAGGAAATTGGATAACTGCACTTCAAGAATACGACCTCGATATTAAGCTGGAGTAGATAGTTCGAGGGCAGGGACTGTGTGAGCTCGCAGCAGAAGCCATGGTAGAGAAAGTAGGGGAGTCTGAAGAACCAGAAGCACAGAACTTACATAATGCACAAGTGGAATTCAGGAAGGAGCCCCTATGGATTAATGAAGCATTGATGTGTGAGTGAGAAACGTCGGAATCCCTTTTGGATCCTAAGTCATGGTATTATGACATCTGCTTTCATCTTGCACGGGGGTCATGTCCTGAACGCATGGATGCATCACAACGGAGAACGCTCAAATTGAAATCTAATCAGTATCATTTGGCCAATACCACATTATATAGAAACAATTATGATGGAATCTGGCTGAGGTGTTTGGAAAAGGATGATGCCAACCATGTGTTGAAAGAAATGCATGATGACCCAATAGGTGGTCACTATGGCAGAGAGACCACTGCTCACAAAATATTAAGAGCCAGATATTATTGGCCCACAGTGTTCAGACACTCGCATGCCTATGCTCGCAAATGCAAGGTGTGTCAAACCACCGCAGGACGAGAAAGAAAGCCAGTTGTTCCCCTCAGACATGTTATGATTTATCGACCGTTCTAGCAATGGGGCCTAGACATCAAAGGTGAGATCACTCCAAGAAATTCACAGAAGCATAAGTATATACTCATAGTGACCAACTACTTCACCAGATGGACAGAAGCCAGCCCATTTCGGAAGGTAAACAAAGATGAGGTAATATCATTTATTGAGAAATTCATCATCAACAGGTATGGCATCCTTGACACTCTCATATTCGATAATTCTTCTTACTTTTCATCACTGAAATTGACTGAATTTTCTATTGATAAATCAATTCACATAAGGTATGCATCGAACTATTACCCCCAGGGAAATGGAGTTGCAGAGTCCTCAAACAAGAACCTCATACGCATAATCCGTAAATTTGTCACTGACAACCAGAGAAACTAGCACAATGCTCTAACAAATTCCCTTTGGGCTGATAGGGCCACCCCAAAAGTAGCCTTAGGAAACTCGCCATACTTCCTTGTTTATGGACAGGAAGCCATCTTGCCTCCAAACATTACCCTTCCTTCTTTATAGCTCTCCCAAGCTTCAAGAGGAACCCCTTCATCCTTGCTTCAAGAAAGGATCAACCAACTACTGTGGTTGGAGGAGTTGAGAGATAAAACTAGAAATAAATTCAAAAATCACCTAATGATTGTGAAGAGGTGGTTTGATCACCATCTGGAAGGAGATAAAGATTACCAAATAGGAGAGCTAGTCCTGAAATGGGACAAGTTGAATGAACCAAAAGGTAAACACACAAAATTCCAACACTTATGGCTAGGCCCATTCCAAGTTGTGGAAAAAATTGGTCAAGGAACTTACAGGTTGAAAACTTTACAGGGAGAAACTGAAAAACTCCCTATTAATGGCCAACATCTGAAGAGATACTTCTAGTAGCCACCACAGGTGGTTACCTCCTGAATAGGTTAAATTTCATTTCATTTTGTTGTTAGCTTAGTTCCATTTCCGTGTTTACCGTTCTTGTTTTTCTACAAAGTTTAGTTTCCTTCTGTTTTGAATTTCATCCCTTTTCAGCCAACTGAATGCGGTCCTCCTATATTGTTTTTACCTTTCTCAGATTTTCCCTCATTCATCACCTTCAACCTTTCCCTTCCTCATTAACCTGCTGATGAGTTTGCTGATTCTAAATCCACGTTACCTTGCAAGTCAAACAAATTTTCAATCAGCCCATGAGAACTTGAAAATCAGTTGTGGAATTCAAACCAAAGCCACTCATTGGCATCTATTGGGAATTGGGTAAAATCTGTTGATAACTTGGATATCTGGAGCATGTAGGGGCATCTTTATAAAACAAAAATGTGTAAATACAGCTGGACTGGCATGGAGGAATTCTACATTTTGAGTAAATCCCACTTAGACCTAGCCTATACTTGCCTATAAGGTTTGCAGTCATTCTCCATCGTTCCCATCCACCACACTAAATTGTCCAATACATGTTATCTACAAGTAAATCTCTTTTCATGGGCTAAACTGACTGTCATATACCTTGTGGCAAATCCAATTGTGCTCTAGTCCTTGTGCTTGACACTAGAAGGACTTATTTAAAAGAAAATGAAATGTCAAGTCCTTGTGCCAATCTGGAAGGATAGGTTGTTTGGGAAGCCGGTTAGGGTAAGGACTCTTGCTGGGCTCAAAGTACCGGTTGACACAGCAAGCCCAACCTTGCTTAAGCGGTTTAAAAATATGGCATGATCCATGATTGTGCCCCATTCAATCATATGAAATATAGCACTGAAATTCTCATATAAAGTGCAGATAAACATATCTACATCAAGTTTGATAAGCAATAAAGAGCTGAGGTACACACCTAAACAGGTATTGACAGACCAGTGACTGCCCCGGAAGGATTTTTGAAAGTAGGAAGTAGGTAAAGGAAAGTCAATAAATTCCATAATATTACCGTTGGAGAATGCATTTCAAAACCCTATCAATAGGTAGTAGATATTTGTCTTTATCCTGCCTGAAACAATTAATGTTGAAGTGGAACCTATGTCTATTCATTTGTATAGTTTGCATTTCAAGTTTATCTTAACACCCTGATGTTTTATTGATCTAAGGCTTATTTGGAAACAAAGATAATTGGTTCGCACAGCAATTCACCATTTGTTGTGGCCACAACCACAACCCTATTAAAGCATGCTCTCATAGCAAATTTTGAATGGGTCCCCTAGAAGTTTGATCTTCCATATTTCTGAATGATCTGTTTTATCCCAGGGATTTTAACTCTTTGTCGAGTCAAAATTTCAATGCCTAATGGCTAAGCCCCTTGAATAAACCTCTATTGCATGGTTGATTCATGACCCAGCCTAGCCCTTCATTCATTCCCTTCATCGAGACTCTTCAATAGTCATAAGCATTCATGGTACATTTATGCCGGTGCATATAATCACCCCCACCCTTATTATAATCGTTGGTGTGCTTAACCCACAAAATCTTCCATCCCGTCTTTATTCCCATCATAACTCTTTATAATGGGAATACTTTGCAAAATACACATAACATTCCTTTTCGCTTATCGCATGCAACATTGGCACGCAACGCGTACCATATCATAATCGGTGGAACCCAGGGATCATATATAAAATACAATGCGATATGGTGGACCCACCATGTTATTAAATATAACATATATAGCAAAGGCGTCCCCTTGAAGCCAAAACAACTCTGATACCAAATATAGGTTTTAACCCCGTACAGAAATTACTTGCATATGAATTCTAAAACACAAAAAATAAACAATGCGAGAGCATAACACATAAAGCACATATACACAGAGATTTTCCCCTAGATCCCAAAACCAGGACTACCAACTTGATTTTTCATTATGTTCCTTTCAATGTTACAATACATATTTATACATGCTGAAGCATCCAATACCATGGACCAAAAACCATCTCGTCCAAAACCATGGACCGAAAACCATCGCGTCCAAAAACCATGTGCGAAAATCAAGCACACAACCACAGGTAGGTCCGCCCAACCTAACATAGGGTCCAAAACCAAAATTTTCCAAGGTGCTGCCTCAAACCCCATAGAGTGGGGTTACCTACACCCCTCAAACCCCCTGTGACTCCCCCCGCTACACAATCGGCGCAACGAAGGTGGGGCTCTGCCCCCCTTTTAACCCCCGATTAACTACGTGGGCTAATCATGGAAAGAATATAACACAACCCAACATTCTCCCACTTGTTGTTTTCTTTCCATAGGGGGCCACAAGAGAGCTTAGTCATTTATCCAGCCGTGCAACACCCACTGTTTCTCTACACCAAGAGAACTTATTAGCGCTCATAGATTTTGTCAATGCATTTGTGGTATTATCCAAAGTGTCCACCTTTACCAACAACACCTTCTTGTCTTCTATCATATCTCTCACAAAGTGATATTGAACATCAATGTGCTTTGTCTTTGAATGATATGCAGGGTTCTTTGCCAAGAAAATTGCACTTTGGCTATCACAGTCTATCCTTATAGATCCCTGTACTAACCCCATACTTGAACGCAACCTCTGAAACCAAATTGCTTCCTTGCTTGCATGAGTGGCTTCCATGTATTCTGCCTCTATAGTTGATAGTGCCACTACAGATTGTTTCTTACTCATCCAACTGACTGCACCTCCAAATAGGTTAAACACATACCCACTTGTATATCTTGTCTGATCCAAATCTCCAGCCCAGTCTGCATCAACAAAGCCATCAATATCCAACACTCTATCCAATCCTGGTCTTCCTTGGTAGCACAAACCATAATCACTAGTGCCACACAAATACTTGAAAACTCGCTTCACTGTTTTCTAGTGCTCCTTCACTGGTTTTGACATAAACCTGTTCAATACTCCCACTGCATGTGCAATGTCTGGTCTAGTACAAACCATCGCATACATCAAGCTACCGACTGCACTTGCATATGGAACACAGGACATGTCCTCTTCCTCTTCTTGTGTCTTGGGACATTGTTTAGCAAATAAATTTACACCTATAGGAATAGGAACCTTCACCGGTTTACTATCCTGCATATTAACCTTTTCAATATTGTCTCGACATTACTTCCTCTAGTTTAACCAGAGCTTCCTCTTTGTCCGATCTCTTTTAATTTCCATGCCCAAAATATAGTTTGCAACACCAAGATCTTTCATGTCGAATTTGGAGGACAAATGGGTCTTCAAATCGTGGATAATTTCTTTGTCATTTCCAGCCAGCAACATATCATCCACATAAAAGACCAGATAAATAACACAGTCACCAATTAATTTAAAATACACACAGTGATCTGCTTTGCTTCTGGTGAAGCCAAGTCCCCGTATAAATGTATCAAAATTCTGATACCACATCCTTGGTGACTTTTTTAACCCATACAGAGACTTCTTTAACTTGCATACGAGTTCCTTCTTAGCCTTCACCGCAAATCCTTCAGGTTCCTTCATGTATATTTCCTCTTCTAGATCCCTGTGAAGAAATGTTGTCTTCACATCCATCTATTCTACCTCAAAATCAAAAGCAGCAACAACAAATAAAAGTAATCTAATAGAAGTTACCTTGGCAACAGGAGAAAAAAATATCACCAAAATCAATTCCCGGCACCTGGGAATAACCTTTTGCTACCAACCGAGATTTGTATTTCTCCACTTTTCCTTCTGCGTTTGTCTTCTTTTTGAACACCCATTTGGTGCCAATGGGTTTCCTTCCAGCTGGTAACTCCACCATATCCCAAGCCTCATTTTTGTGTAAAGATGCCATTTCATCAACCATGGCCTCTTTCTAGAGTTTTCCATCCTTTGAATCTACTGCTTCCTTCATAGTGTTGGGATCATCATCAGTAATAGATAAAGAAAAATTTGAACAGAAAGTAGATGGACCAGACCTTTCAGGCTGCCTTCTTTCTCGAATTGATCTTCTCACAGCCAGAGTTTGTGGCTCTTCATCTTTTGATTCCTCCTCTGCTCTAGAGTCTGATTCTTCCTCCTTTAGCTCAAACTCTATCTTCTCAGGTTCCTTTCTTTGGACTTCATGTTTAATAACATCTTTCACCTCTCTGGACACCACATCTCGGTTGTACACAACCTTCCTTGTTACTAGGTTCCAAAGCTTATAACCCTTTAAACCATCTTTATACCCAATAAAGATGCATTTTTCAAATTTATTATCCAACTTAGTTCATTTCTCCTTTGGAACATGTACATATGCATCACATCCAAATACCCTCAGATGTGAAAGAGAGGGTTCCTTACCAGTCCATACCTCTTGTGGAGTCTTATCCTCCAATGTTGATGAAGGTGATTTGTTGACCAGGTAACATGTTGTCTCCACCACCTCTGCCCAGAATTCATGTCCTAACTCAGCACCACTAAGCATGCTTCTTGCCCTTTCCATCAATGTCTTGTTCATTCTTTCTGCAACTCCATTTTGTTGAGGTGTATATGGAGTAGTCTCCTGCCATGCTATACCACATTTCTTACAGAATTCTTCAAATTCCTTACTGCAAAACTATCCACTGTTATCTGTCCTTAGCACCTTTATCTTCTTCTCTGTCTGGTTTTCCACCAGAGCCTTAAATTCTTTAAACCTGTCAAAGACTTCAGATTTCTTCTTAAGGAAATATATCCATGTAGTCTTTGAGAAGTCATCTATAAATGATACATAGTACACAAACTTACCCAGTGATGGAACCTTCACAGGTCCAAACACATCACTGTGCACAAGCTCTAATATATGTTTCAGCCTGTTAATACGAGAGGGGAAACTCACCCGATTCTGCTTCCCATAAACACAATTTTCACATAAATCAAAATCCAAAGAGCTATTAATCATACCTTCTACCATACCTTTACCATGAAGTATTCGAAGGGCCTTCTCTCCAATATGTCCAAGCCTTTGATGCCAAGCATGGTCTTCTCTCCAAAGACCACTAGATTTTCTGCTCCACTTTCAGGAACCACAAAACTATTGCACCCATCAACAACAGTGCTACCTTGCATCTTGTACATAGTTCCAATTCAAACTCGCCGCATCAATACCAGTGTCCCCTAAACCATCTTGCAGGTATCCTTCTCGAACACTATTTTTACACCTACATCATCCAGCTTGCTTATAGAAATCAGATTTTTGGCTAATGTAGGAATATGCAAAACACCCGGAAGTGTTCTAACCTTTCCACCTTGCAACTTCAACTTTGCTTTTCTGCGACCAATGATTCTAGCCTTCTTGTCATCTCCCAAGAAGACATCACCACCATCATATTTCTCATACTCACAGAACCACTCTCTATGGGGAGTAAAGTGAAAGGATGCACCTGAGTCAATCAACCATGCCTCATGATCCAAATGTGTACTTGAAGAAGCCAAGGACACATCCCCACCTTCATATGAGGTGGTTTTCACCTCTGCAGTAGGAGCATCATCAGATCCCTTTCCTTTATCAGTAGCTTTAGACTTACAATCCCTTTTGCAGTGCCCTTCCTTTCTGTATTTCCAGCACACCATCTTAACAAGTTTTCCTAGAGATTTAGATCTCCCTCTAGATTTAGACCTCCCACTTGATGACTTATTTTTGTTTCTGTTCTGGGATCGTCCTCATACAAACAAGGCATCACCATTCTAGCTCTCCATATTTTTCCATCTCATTTCCTTCGTTAGCAAGGATGAGACTATTTCATCAAACTGCCAGGAAGTTGCATTGCTACCTATTGCAATAACCAAAATATCCCACGAATCTGGTAGAGAAAACAACAAACTGACGCACTTATCTTCATCTGAAATTTTAATATCAATAGACGATAGCTGACTTACCACAGCATTAAACGCGTTCAGATGCTCTGTCACTAAGTCTCCATCTTTCATCCTTAGCTTATACAACTTTTTCCGTAGGAACGATTTATTCACCAGAGACTTACATTGGAACAAAGTCCCTAACTTGTCCCACAAAGCCTTCGCTCTAGCTACCCCTGATACATTTAGCAATAATGAATCTGAGACACACAATAATATTGTTCTCTTTGCCTTCCAATCCAACTTATTCCATTTTTCATCAAAAACTCTCGTTGGTTTAGTACCCAGATCTACCACGATCCACTGATATTTATCCACCAATAGATCATCCATCTTGAGTTTCCACAACTCAAAACTCTGACCATTAAATTTCTCGATCTCTATCTTTCCACTGCTCGCCATCTTCTTTCACCACCAGAATCGATCTCGTAGATCTCCCACTGAACAGGGTCTACCACAGGCCCAAGCGAAACCCCTCAGCAACAAAGGAATCCCATTGAAACCAAAATAGCTCTGATACCAAATGTAGGTTTTAACCCCGTACAGGAATTACCTGCATATGAATTCTAAAACACAAAAAATAAACAATGTGAGAGCATAACACATAAAACACATTTACACAGAGATTTTCCCCTAGATCCCAAAACCAGGACTACCAGCTTGATTTTTCATTATGTTCCTTTGAATGTTACAATACATATTTATACATGTCGAAGCATCCAATACCATGGACCAAAAACCAACGCATCCAAAAACCATGTCCAAAAATCATGCACACAACCATAAGTAGGTCTGCCTAACCTAACACAGGGTCCAAAACCAAAATTTTCTAGGGCATTGTCCCAGACCCCATAGAGTGGGCTTACCTGCACCCCTCAAACCCCCTGTGACTCCCCCCGCTACACAATCGGTGCAATGAAGGGGGGGCTCCGCCCCCCTTCTAACCCCCTGGTTAACTACATGGGCTAGTCGTGGAAAGAATATAACAAAACCCAACAAAATACAATGTGATATGGCGGACCCGCCGTGTTATTAAATATAACATATATATGTCAGGTCCGGCCTAATCGTATATCGCAATCGGTAGAGCCCTAGGCCTGTGCATATTGCAATATGCGATATCATGGACCTGCCGATCCTATTAAACATAATATATATATATATATATATATATATATATATATATTATATATATATATATAATATTATATATATATATATATATATATATATATATATATATATATATATATATATATATAATATATATATATATATATTATCGGGTCCACCCCCGCCCCATCGCAAATCGCTATCAACGGAGTCTAGCACTCATGCATAAGGTGCGACACCAAATGGCAGACCCAACAATTGTTATAGATCTGGTACATAATTTTTGAAGTCCATTAGGGTATGGCTACAGTTTTCCTGTGTTTTCTTGTGCATTCGATGAAATATCATGGTCTGGGTTTTCAAAGGAAATCCGATAGGGATGATGTTGCATATGGTTTCCCGTTGAGATGTGCGATTGCGGCTCGGTCGCAGCACAACTCTGGCTGAGCCAGAGACCGATTCTTTCCACTAGCTCCTTTTGATTTCATTACGCCTTATCATTTTTAAAGTTTCAATGATGGCAAGAGTTGTTCTTAGGCATTTCTATCATATGTTCATAATCATAAAGCTCATGCTAATCATCTCTGCAGGCGAGGATTAAAAGACACTTGAGTGGATCTGAAGAGTTCAAGTATGTGGGTATATTTTGTTTAAAGATCCGGCCTTGGGCATTCTCGGTTAGGGTTCCACGCGTAGCCTTTGTATTCTAAAGGTAAAGCTGTCCCAAGTTTCATCATGGGGAGATGACACACAGTCACCCCCTTTAATTAACATCTGTCCATTTCCCCAGGAAATGAAGCTCTCCAGTAGATATGCCTTTTATGTGTCAGCGGTTACACTGACAGTTCTATCTCTGTATATTTTGATTTGTATACTAAAAACACCAAGGGGAAGGGGAAAGGTGAAAGGGAAGACCGAAGGTCATCTCCAGAAGCATAAATATTACCTCCGTAGATGAGGGAAAGGCTTTTTGTTTGAGGAGAACAACTTTGATTTATTATGAATAAAGAAGATTGTTTGGTTGAATGAAGAGCCTTTGGTTTCTGATTTATTTTCCTTTGATTTTATGTTTTTTGAAATAGGGTGTTGTTGCTGGAATAAATACACATGTGTTTTGTCTTTGTGCATATTCATAACGATATAGCTTAAGATTAACCTTGGATTTTTGAATGTAATTCTTCATCATAGTTAACTCATGAGCAGTCCTTGATTTGAAACTATGTTAGACATCAGTTGCAAGCTTTATTTGTATGAAAAGGAATGTGTATTCCTGTCTGAGTAATTGGATAGCAATTCAGATTTAATGCAGCCTTGTTCTTATGTGAACCAGTAATTGATTCATTTGGAGTTGGAATTTATATATGATGTTTAACCTCTTTTTGTTATACTCCTGCAGGATAGATTAGGATAGTTAGGACTAGCTTAAGTAGTGTAGATAGGATTTGATACATATAGGTTAGCTGTTTCCTTTCGTTGATTTAATTGAAGTCTTCCTCCAGGAAGCAATCTCTTAACACCTCTAACAGTTCATGGGGTCCTTTAAAACCTGTTGGAACTAGCCACTCCAAACAAAAGCAAATCTAATTGGGGTCTGTGATCGGGCTACTTTTCCTTGTTGGTATAGCGAAAATTTGCCATGTCAACACTACCACATTATATTTGTATTACATTATATAAATTCAATTTCATTTGAGTGTATCCTTTATTCACAGAAATTATGATGGTTTTAATATGCTTTGTCTTGGCATAAAAAACTAGGTTGTGTGCCAATTTTATATAGCTTTGGCTACATGTATAAAGAAGTGAGTTCATCATTGGGTAAGATATTATGCATTTGACTTAAATGGTATGCCTATCACAACACATTTGAATGTATTACCGTTGGGTTCATACAATATGTCATTGGGCGTGGATTGGTTGTATCTTCATAGAACCAAGGTAGACTACTATGAAAAAACTATTGATTTTGTTGATGGAAATGGGGAACCAAGAGTTTTACAGGGTAAGAAGAAAGACACATCAATTAGGATGGCGATAGCTATGCAAGAAAAGTGCAACCATAGGAAAGGGTTCAAGCTATTTGTAGTACACATTTCTAGTGATAAGGGCAAGGAGGTTGAGGATGTAGATGTGTTGAACAGGTACCCAGTTTTACAACAGTTCAAGGATGTGTTTCCTGAGGACATTATAGAGTTTCCACCTCATAAGGAGGTAGAATTTTCTATTGAGTTAGTACAATGGGAAGCTCCAACATCGAAAGAAACTTATAGGAATAGCACAACCGAGTTAGTTGTGTTAAATCTACAGTTGAAGGAAATGTTGGAAAAGGGATACATTAGGTCAAGTGTATCACCTGAGGGCGCACTGGTATTATTTGTAAGGAAGAAAGAAGGTAATTTCAGATTATGAATTGACTATAGGAAATTGAATAGAGTGACTATCAAGAATAGGTACCTTTTGTTCAGGATTGATGACTTGTTCAATCAGCTGAAGGGAGCAATAGTGTTCTCAAAGATTAACTTGACATCTGGATACCATTACGTACGTACCAAAGAGGAGGACATTTACAAGACTTTATTCTAGACTAGGTGGTGGGCTCCAGTATTGTAGCAATAATGTTGCAACTCCTGGTATTCCCTTCTTTACTTTTATCAACACGGTAGTTCGTAACAAACTTGGAAGCGACGGTGTTGTATGCACAAGTACTAGCTCTTGTTGCAGCTGTCACTTGGTCAACTGGCACAAGTTCGCTAGGGGCTCAAGACAACTTCTATGAGCTCTGAGAAGAAGCTTGTTAACTGATGGATGGAAGCTAACTCGAAGGAAGCTAATCTCCTTGTGAAAAGAAACTGAAAAGCTGAAAGAAAGCGCAAACCCTAGCAAACCCTAATTTTACCAGCTAGTCCTACTAATGCGAAAAAGAGGATGCAAGCTACTGAAAGAGATGCCATTACTTCTAGAAAGGTAAAATACATCTGTATAAGATACTTCTATCTAAAGAAAACATCTTTTTGTATTTTTGAATAATTTGTCAAAATTATCATGCATGTGCTTTTACTGTTTTTGACTGTGCAAAGGTGGATCGACAAGAGGAAATTCTTGGAAGTGGTCGGGAAGGTTTAGAGAGGGCCTAAGGGGTCCCTAACACCCTTCCAGAGAGTTTCACAAAGTTTGGCTATCAAGAAACCTCATTCGTGAGCTTCTACAGGAAGTCTGTAGGAGTTCTACAGGATGTTATAGAATTTCTACAGCATGTTCTGTGACTTTCTACAGGATGTTCAAAAATGGGATTTTGGAGGATGGGTGGATGAAGAAAGATCAAGGAGTGAGTATGGAGGTAGGATAGGGGTTTGAGGTGGTCCAGGGACTAGTGGATGGAGTTGAGAGAAGATGTAGATGGTTGGATTTGTTCAAAGACGGTTGAAGCAATGCTACACAAAAAGGTAGGGTTATGTGGGAAAAATGGCAAACATGAGGCAAGAAACCAAGTTAGGGGATGGAGCAGATGGGTCTTTTGGAGTTTGGGCGGATAAAGAAGTGGTACAGGTGCTCTGCAATTTGTGTTTCTAACTGAACCAACAAAGACTTGCAAGAAATCAAAGACCTAGTTATGCCAACCTAATTTGATCTAGCTAACAATAAAGAGAATGAAAAGAAGCTTTATTTGCAAGGAAACCATGTATATTAACTATGAAACGAAGAATTCGAAGATCTGAACATGTAACCAACTTCTACAAATGAAAATCGTACACCAATGATTGCATGGTAAAGCAAAAATAGTGTTTTTTGGGGCAGCAAGGTCACTTTGATCCCAGCCCCTGATCCTATGAGGGAGAGGTGAAATCAAAGGTGCTCGTTGGCCTTTTTCTGAAGACTTTTCCCTGTCGATAACCTACCAACTCAATTTGAACATCAAAATCCTTTCTAACCATCAACAGTGACCTAGTTAATTAGCACGATTTAATCTACCTAACAGAAATGATTTTGCAAATACATAAAGAACAAATAATGATACATAAAGGAGGCCTTGGCTCTCAGGTCGGGCCCAACCCCAAGAGCTAAGGCTCCTATAAAGAACTCAGAGCTGATGCCAAATAGAACTACTTTTCATTATCAAATAATAGTCATCACCAGAAAGTTATACCACAGTGGCTACAAGAAGACGAGCTGAAAATGACAGCACTATAGTGCAAAAAATACAACAGTTCCAAAAGTAAACTACGAAGGCTGAGGCCTTCTTATTTATACACTACGAGGGGCCTAGCAGGACTCCTAAATTCAAGGGACTTGGTTGTCCCTACTGCTAGTAAACAGTCACTCTTCCCAAATCTGCTTGGCTGCCTTTAGGATTCATTTTGGTGGCCTGTGAGCTCGGAGTTGAGGGTGGAGATTTCGAGGAAGGGCCATTTAATGCCAGAGACAACCCCCTACGAATGCTCACCTCAAGCTTGGCTATCACCTGGCCCATAATTTCTTGGTTTTGCTCCAACATTTGTCCAAAAAACCTGAAATAACCATGTATTAGCCTCCTAGGTAGAGTGACCACCCTATTTCATTCAAATAACATAAACATACTAAAAAACATGCATAATATATGAAAAATGGAGGATTGAACAAGAACAATTAGGCAAAATGAGCCCAATAAGTTACCCAATTCGGAGTTCATCATCACCCCCCTGCTAAATGGGTTGCTCATCCTCTGAGCAACTAGTCCAACTCCTCATCCTTGATTGCCTTGATCGCCTCCCTCACATCCCAGGCCTCTGAGGTGATATGTTCTTCACTGTCATGAAATCCGGCCTTCCTTTCCACTTCTTCCCACTGCCTATGCTCCTCCTCTTATGTGCCTCCTTCCAGTAGCCCCAAAAGCAAAGGTGGAATTAACTTGAGGCCTATCTAGTTGGCCTAAAGATTATGCATGGACTTTTTGTAGAGAAGCACTTGTGCCAAAGCCTCCCTCATTCTAGTTGGGGTGTAGTATTCTCTTATTTTTAGGCTGTGGGACAATGTGTTCCACCTACGGGTGCAAGCATGAACACATTTGTCCCCCAACAGTTGCTCCATGTCCTCAAAATGTGCTATGGCTTGAGCTTGACGATCCATGTAATCTAACAGGGCCTGAGAGTCGTTTTCCAAGTGCTGGTGGGTGGATATTAATGCTGAGGGATCCCCTGGCTTTGCTCTAATCAATAGTGGTTCCTATAGTTTCTGGTCCATGACATTTCTGACCTCTGTTGCTCTCTTTTCTTCATGATTTAGCCACGAGGCCATGGCCATAAGTTGCATGTGTCCTACTATAGTGTTGGGGTCCCACAAGGTCATGTTGGGAAGAGCCAAATTGTGTAGGTAGAACTCCGATAGTTTGGCCTTGTCCTCTGACGAACTGCTGTCACATAAATCCATGAATTGTTGGGGGTTTTGGAATTGAGTGATACCTGTCTGTGCCAAAGTGTTGATCTGAAATTGCAGCCACTGATCCCTGAGGTATAGGGCGTAGGATTTTTCCATCTTCCTACACTACAGAGCTTCCATTTCCCAACTGGCCATGCAGGCTAGTTGGGCCTCCTTTTCTTGTATCTGTTGTTTCAGAGACCGTATCTCCAGGCCTTCTTGCAATTCTTTTTCCTGTAGTTGTCAATTTAGTGTCTCAATTTCAGCCTGCATCCCTTCCCTTCTCTGTTGTTCTTCTATGGTATCTTTGGCTATTGTGGCCTCCTGTTGTTGCTGTTGTTCTCCCAAGATGTGAGGCCTGTCTTCCTTCTTCTATCCCTGCAACTGTAGCTGCTGTCTAAGCAGCTCATTTTCTTCCCGTAGCTTGGCCTGCTGGTAGCTCTCCACATGTCGTACCATTCCCAATTATTTTCGGGCCTCCTTGAGTTGTTCCTCTAGAGGACCTATATCTGCCACACCCTTGGATTTAACGATCTTCATCCAAGTGTGGGTCCTCACTCTATCTTCCTCTAGTGCAAGGAAAAATGGCACTGTGAATTTTTGGGGAATGATCTTCCCGACCTCTAAGAAGTTATAGTAGGAGCCCAGGCTGGGCTGGGGGCTTGGTTCCACAATGGTTTCAGCCTTCTCTTCCTCCTGTGATAATTTATCTTCTTTTTCCTCCATCTTTTCGGTCTCCTTCAGCCTAGCCAGTGTTTCCTGTAGAACAGCCTTAGCATCCTATAGAGAGGCCTTTGAGTCCAACTTTTCCATCCTTTCTTTCCATGTGGATGTCTTCGAGCTTCCCTGCTCATATGTGATGGATGTCTTTTGTTTAGTTGGGGTGTCTACAATTGTAATTGGCCCTTTGAACTGTTGCCTTTTGGTCTGCCAGTTTTTATCCTTGTGCTTCTTCTTACCTTAAAATACATGGAAGGCTCCCTCTTCCACTTTTCTTTTTGCTTTGGAGATGTTCTGAGGGTGGCCATCACAGCTACTACCTCCCTAGCTAGAATCTCAAGAGATTCTTCCTTCTCTTGCCCTTGTTCCAAACTTCCTGTAGAAAGTCCTATGCTAGCTGTTTTATAGCTTCCTGTAGAAACAGTTTTCCGGCTTCCTGTAGAAACGACCTTCTCGCTTCCTGTAGAACCAGTTTGCATTGTTTTGGCCTGCTTGGCTAGGGGTGCCTTCTCCTTTAGTTTTGTTGTGGCTGCCTTTGGTGTGCCCTTGCTTGCTTGGACTTTTTCAATCCTCTCTGCCCTGATTTGCAATCGTTTCTCCCTTCGGGCCTGTGTCATTTTTCCACCCACAGTTTTGGCCTCAGCAGCATGGCCTTTCTCTTGTTTCTCTTCTTGTCCTTGTTGTGGTGGTCTGCCCTGGGTTTCCTGACCCTTGGCTTTCTCTTCTGCCTCAATGTGCTCCTTCTCCTCACTGCTGGAGGAAGTGAGTTCCTCGGCTAGAATTCGGATATCATCATCCTTGGACATATTGTGAAAAATCTCCCAGGAGAGAGGGACAGTATAGGTATGGAGGGCATCTTCTACTAGAAGCTTGATAATCCCATGATGAGCCATCTGGTCTGGTGTCCCTCCCTTTAGTTTTGTGCCACACTCAATCAATGATTGTAGGAGGAAGTAGGGGATGCTTAACTTTTGTTATGTGGGTAAATACATCTTATGCCTGAGTTCAGTTAGCAACCGGAAGTGATAACTGTATACAATACAAAACCACCCCTCACGGGTAATATATTTCATGATCTGAAGGCTGACCTCGCTCCAAAATGGTTGTAGGCTGGCTCTTCGGACCCCATTCTTATCCTCTCAAAATTGTTCCTCTAGTAGGAAGAATTCCTTTTTGGCCTTTTGGTCCAATTTCCTTTCCTCTTTATCCCAGGGTATCCCCAATGGCAGATCAGTGACTCGACTAATGAGTTGTGGGGTGGCTTTAGGGTCAGCCCTCTGAAATTTACAGTGGCCAGTGTCTTTGATTTAGGCTACATGGACCTTAGGAACTCCTTTGTTATCTCATCATCGTGACCTTGAATTCTGTCATAGAAGGTCATCCAATTTGCACGAGTAAATAGGTCTACCACCTCAGGAGTTTCTCGCAACTTCTTGGAATTCGAGGGTTCCTTTCTGATAAAACCTCCTGGCATGGTGAAAAATGATCTGTTTCGGCTTGTGCTCTAATCAGAAAGGGAATTATGTGTATGGTTTCCTCCCCAGAACGTTGAAGACAGTATCCCTCAGGTGTTTATAGGTCACTTTGTATCAATTCCGTGGTTACAATGTTGTTGCTGCCCAAAACTCGACTGTCAAAAGGGAATTAGGCTCTTACAGACAGAGTGTAGATCTTAATGTTTATCCCCAACCACATAAAAATCACATTATTTACGCACAGGCTTACCCTTACAGTTGTTTTATCATTTCTATAGGAGGAATTTGTTAACAGGAACCATGGAGGAGAATTAGACGCAGAACCCACTGAAAAATTCCATGTACCACACAGGAAAACCACTATTCTTGAACCACAGGAAGACTTGCTTTTAATTCTCCTACTCCAGCATGTTTAATTCACCACCTTTCGAAATATTATGCATGGGAATGGTGTGTTCGAGCCTACCTCTCTTCGAAATTCCAATTTCGACGCAGACAGTCCAAGTTTCTCTGCTA
>APFE031329878.1:0-88736 GCA_000404065.3 Pinus taeda
AAGTTTCCTTCACGTCATTTGCATTATAAAGGCTAGACTAGTTAAATTAGGGTTTCCTAGGTTTACATGCTTTGATTTGCTTTCAGTTCATTTTTGTCAAGTAGATTAGTCTTCTTTGAGTTAGCTTTCATCCATCATTGATAAAGCTTCTTTTGTGAGCCCATAGGAGTTGGCTTGAGCCCTAGCGGACTTGTGCCAGCTGACCAAGTGACAGCTGCGACAAGAGCTAGTACTTGTGCATACAGCACCGTCGCTTCCAAGTTTGTACGAACTACCGGGTTGATAAAATGAGAGACAGGAAGCCCTAGGAGTTGTAGCATTATTGCTACAATACTGGAGCTCACCAATATGCAAGGAAGAGAACTCATAAAGGGAAAAAGCATGAACTAAACATTCCATTCATGATGCATAATCCCATAAATAACGAAATGGATTTCACCAAATTAAATGACAAAACATCATGCTAAACCCTGAAATAATCGTAAGTGTAAAAGCTAGACAATGAAGACAAGACAAAACATCAAAAAATCAAGTTTAATTTAATGGGGAAATTTTCCCAAATTTCTAGTGGGGGACCCTTCATTTTTATTGAAATGTAGGGGAGCTATTGGTGGGCCAAAAAATGGCGACTCACGGATTGAAGCAGTTATCTCTAGTTAGTTTATCTAAAATATATAAATGTAACAGAATAAAGGTTAGATGCTTTAAAATATTAAACCTCAAATACCCCAAAAATATTTCTCTATGAATTATATTCTTTAAATTAAAGACTTATCAATATCTCCAATCGTTTCCATCATTATTTGTAAAATATGAACCCAATATCATTTATTTCATTGTTTATAATATGAAAATAATAAACTTTATCAGCAACCAATATAGGGAAAGGCAAGGAAACCAATTAAATTACAGTATTGAATTAACTTCAATACCACAAGCATGGCCATTGCTACGAGAAGGCATCTATAGCCTCCACAGGGATGCCTTTTAACCCAACTAGACACTTTTATCCCGTATACTTGTTATATGTTCATAGTTTCAACATCCCTTTTCTTTTTTCTTATAAATTTTATCAGAAATCAATTGAAGGTCATTACCCTAGCTTAGTAACCATCTAACAACAATTCCATTCACAAGAACCAACAAAAGTGAATGAGATGGCTTGCGATAAGACATCTTGTCTTTTAGACTTGCGACCAAAAGCTATTACCCTAGCTTGGTGACCAATAGTGGTAATGTCACATTGTTAGAACCCATGATCTTGGTAGGTCGGCTCGTGATGAGACGTCTTATTCTTTAGTTAAATTATTTGTTAGTATTTAGATATGATTTTTATTAATCTTCAAGAGGTTACTTGATAGACATGGAACAAAATCTGTCAGACTCCTTAAGAGCAACGGATGCCATGAAAAGTTATTAGTTACTAATCTTTACTAATTTTTCCTTCATTCCCAAAGAACTCGTGACCTTAAAAGTAAACTATCTTGTAATAAATTTTGTTGTTTTATGATTAGGGTTAAAGAAAATGTTCTTAAAAAATGACAGAAAGGTTCAGATGGACATTTTAACATAGTCCATAACCGATTTCAAAAATTAGGGACTAACTAATCAGAGGATTCGATTTTGAACAAAACAGAGAAATCTTATTAAAAATAATTTCTTAAAGGTAAGATTTCAATTTTATACATTAGAGCATCTACTGTTTTACCAATAAGCACACTAATAGAAGCCCAAAAATGACTAAATCAACCCTTATTCAAACTTGGGAAAAGGACCTAGAGAGCCTACAAATGCCAAAGAAAATAAAAACAAAACGATGGGCCATGAATAAAGTGACATATGATAATGTAACCATCATATCACAAGCCAAGAATGATAAAAAGGATCAAACTCTAGGGATAAGATGATTTTTGAAGATTTACATATTTTATCCTTTTAATCTTTTAGTAATATAAGTATGTACTTGAATTTAAATTTTTCATTAAACATTGTGGGAGATGTTTTAGGATTTGACCTTTTATTAAGCAAAAATGAAATTCTAACCAAACATCCATCTAGTGCAGCTATGATATTATCTTTAAAACTAATGAGATCCTTAAAACTACATTTTATGTGAAAAGGAAGAGAAATTTATGAGTTATTATTTCACTAGGCATATTCTTGTTCCATAATATTAGAATGGCGATTGCATTAAACATTTTTCAAATCATAATGAACAATAATAAAGAAATTTAAAGAAAGAAAGTTAAGTAAACTTCCTTGATGATGTCATGATGATGACTCATCTTCGCCTTTGTCATTAACAAGATTTCAAAGTTGCATTTTTCTAATAAAGGAAACAAAAACAAATTACTTAAAAAAAAACTAACATACTTATTCTACTCTAAACTACTGAATGATCACAATACTAAGTCAAGTAAAATTTCCAATGCAACCACAGAAGGAACTTCAATCCTGCAAAGAAAAAGAAGTCCCTAATTAGTAAGAAGGATTGGAGTATTTCAAAAAGAAAGTTAAACAATTCATACTTACGTCTATGACACAAAAGTAAAAATAATTGGATATAATGACATGAAAAGGTTTTCTTGAACTATCACAGTTATGATTAATGACAATTTCAAGATATCCCCATTCACTTACCTCATAATCTTCACTATGCTTAAGAGACGAACTATTAAGTATTATGTGATTGTCAAAATTTCCATTTTAGATGTTTGAAAAACCAAATGTTTTATGAACAAATTCATGATATGTATCTAATCCTCCTTGAAAATAAGGTATGATTTGATGATTAAGATTCAAAGTTTCTTCCTGAAGATGAATATCAATATCCATACCTTGTTGTATGTAGACATTAGAACCCTTAGTATAATTTTTATTATATATGTGTTATTTAACAATTGAATGTGAGAGCTGATTAAAGTAAGAAGAAGACAAAAAAGGATCTTAATCTACAATCCAACCTTCTTCTACCATATCCCTAGTAGAAGATTGTTTCGAAAAAAAACTAGTTTACTTGTTAGTAGAGTTATCCTCAATTGATTCTACCCCTTGTACTTTTTTTATGAAACTTTTAGAATATATGAATAAAATACAAATCATTGAGGTGAAACTTAAAAAAGACATGAATGATTTTGGTTGCAATTATATATAAATACAAATCTTCCCTTCTAAGTAGAGCCCTTAAATTTTCACATACTTTATTGAAATCATGAGTCTCTAAGGCATCCAAAAATTGAAACCGAGTGAAAATATAATGGGGAAAAAATGATTCAAACCAATCTTTAATTTGGCCTATAAAAGTGAAAGAGAACAACCTACATAAAATATTAAAATCCGTAATATCATACTTGATGCATTTACACCAAAACTTATCAATATGTTTTAATGCATATATACTCCACCCTCAAAATGGAGTTTTGAAAAGAGATGAATAGTCTTGTGAGGAAGGTCAGGTAATGAAAAGCACAAGGCATCCTCACATAGATTGATTTGGGAAAGAGCCATTGTTTATATCTAAGGATTAAGAATGTGACTCTAAATAGGTTAGCTTGTCGTCTAACCTACCTTGTAGTACTTTTTGTGATGATACAAAAGGAGGAAATTATAGATTTGGAAAAATTATAGGTTGAGGCATAAATGATAATCACTTAACTTACTTTGGGCCCTCCTTCTAACACTATTTTTTGATGGGAATAAATGACCACTTGTCAAGAGGAGGAGACAACCTAGCAAGCCATTTGGAGTAGTTATTTTTGATGGGTTTTATGGCTCCATTAGCCAGATATAGCCCAAAAAATGGGGGTGATGCAAACCCTCTTCACTAGAACTTGTAGAATATCTTACATAAACCATACCGAGGAAGAAATTTCTTACCTAAAAATAACATTTGCCAACCTAGGGTACAACAATAAAAGCATATACAAAGCCATTCAAAACGCAAAATCTGATAATAATAAAAAGAAGGCGAAAGACCCCCCAACCTCTAATGCATACCTTCCTTACATTCAAGGAGTCACTGACAAGATAGCTAAAATCCTCAAAAAGAAAAATATAAAGACTGCGTTTAAACCCTGGTCTACCATTAAACAAAGAATGAAATCTGTTAAGGACAGCCAAGAGCAACTTCAGCAGAAATGAGTATATATCATCAATTCCTCTTGTGGGGATCAATACATAGGAGAAACAGGTAGATCCGTAAGGATTAGGCTCAAAGAGCATAGTGCAGATATCCGTAATGAAAGAACCCGAACTTCAGCCTTGGCTGAGCATGTAGGTAAAACTAATCACCATATATGCCTTGAAGAGGCCAAGGTCATTGCCAATGAAGATCACCATTTCAAGCGTAAGGTCATAGAAGCTATTGAAATCATAAAACATCCTAGAAACCTTAATAGGGATGGAGGCTTGGAAATTAGCAAAAATTGGAACCCTTTGCTCACCCCCAACGAATCATCTCAATAAAAATTATAGCTAGGTTAGATATGGACCTCAGTATCTAAGCTGATTAGCTAACAGAATAACTTATCTCTCTAGTTATGTTAACTCTTTAACATCATAACATCTTGGTAGATGAATAATAAAATAACCCTTGAAAATAAATTAACTTAGTTGCAGATCAGAATCCTTAGACAAGAAGAATATTAATGATAAATAAGGATAATTATTATAATATGAGTAATAATAATAAACATATAATTAATTAGCTAACAATATCAATAAATAACAATAAATATAAATAATAATAATGTAAAAAATATACATTAATAGTCTTAAATTATTTATTAAGAATATTTAATAAGGATTATATATAAGAATAATTAATAGGAATCATAGATAATAATATTAATAATAACAATATAAATATTAATGTAAATTTAATATTACAATTAGGATCAATATATTAATAATAATAACATATATAATAATTAATAAGAATAAATAATAAAAATTATAGATAAGAATAATTAGTATAGATAGTAACAATAATAAGGACAGATTAAGAATAAATAATAATATAATATATTGATAAATAAATATAATAATAAGAAAATAAATAAATACCTAAGAATAAATAAAAAATATTAATAAATAATAATATGAATAACACTAAATAATAAAATATTAACCTAAGTTAATTAATTAACTAAAGAAATAAATATAAATAATAATAATAAATAATTAAATAATGGATAATAAAATTAAATTAATAATAAATAGAATAACATAGATAATCTAAGTATAAATAACGATATAAATAATAATTAATAATAATAATAAACTAATTATGGTAGGAATAATAAGAATATATAAGAACAATAAGTGATAGTAATAAAAAATAAGGGATTACGAACATAAATATTAAACTAATAAAAATAATTTAAAATAATGAGTAACCAATAATTAAAATAAACAAGGGAATATTAAATAATAATATTATAATGATTAAGACTAATAAATTAATTAATAATATGAAACAATGATAGCCAATGATTTAAATAATAATTTAGATAATTAAAATTACATAAAAACAGACATTGAGTTGGCCATGTCTTTGCATATGACCTTTTTCATATTTATACCAAACCCTTTTTCTTCTTTTCTCTGTACATCAGTCATGATGATGAGTATGGGTTTAACTCGAAACGTCAACCATATAAAGATGAATACTGTGGAAAATCCGAACTCCTCTCAGAAACCACACCACAGTAATCTACAATCCAAAAAAAAAAAAGAGAGAAAGAAATTGTTAAATGCAAATGGTTTTGAGACATAAATGCAATGTAGATCTAAATGGTGAAAAATTTTGTCTATACCAAAATGAAATATAAGGAATGGTTTCTATAACTATTTCTTGATGGAACGAAAGAATTCCTAACTATTCTATTGAAACTAAAATAATCTGGGGAATATACTAACAAGTAGGTCTAATGCTTAAATAAATATGAGATCGTTAATAGTTTAAATACATTAAAATTAGAACAATATACAAGTGCATCATCATTTCAAAAAAACACGACAAGGCATTCTCTTACTTTTCCTAGATATTGATTAAGCACTAAATCATATCTGCAATATCTGCAATCATTTAACATAGTCAAATTAATACTTTAGCTACAAACATTCACAAAATATTAATTTGATTACTATTAAAATTACAAATGTATAAAAACATCTTACATACACAATTTGAACATGTGAAAATTGATTACAATAGGAACAAAATAATAGTTTCTCCTCCTTTAAAAAGGCACAATTTAAAAAAAAATAAAAATCATTTTCTTTATTTTCATAAAATTTTCCGTACTGCAAGAAATTACTAAACTTCCCTATTTCTACATAACTGCAACCTTATCAATTGATCGATCCATCCCCTCCTCTTCAACTCTTCTATCCATCCCCTCCTCTTGAACTCTTCTAGCCTTATTTATATGGAATTGAACTTTGATGTGCTTAAAACTATTATCTAAAAACTAAGAACGAACCATGTTTTTATAATAAATTGACAAACTTGTTGACAAATAGATATATATATTATAAGAGATTACAAAATCTGGTTGCGTGGTTACTATAAATTTAAGAAGTAAAAAGAAACTAAATAAAAAACAATGATTTCACTCCCAATATTCCGCATGGATTCTTCCTTGTTTGCCTAAACTCAATGGTGCAAAATTTGATGATACTTTAACTTTGTTTTGACTTTTGGTCTCAACATTATCATATCCTTGCAATTTAAATAAGTGGATTTTATGATATAAAATATAATGCAATATATACCTATGGGTTTTGATTTTTGTGATTTCATTCGCCTTGTTATTTATACGTTCAATTCTAGAGTGCTTCGTGCGTTAGATATGAATATGTACATTATAAAATACTTTTGATATTTATAATATAGTGGTTCTGATTTAATAGAATATGTAATAGGTATATTTTAATAACATTATAATATATATGTATGTATTTTGTTTTCTTAGTTTTTTTTTAATGTGATAAACATAATTAAAGTTTATAATAAAGTGGATTAATAATATTACTTTCAGTTTATTTATTGATATTTATTGATATGCAAGCTAATATAGATTATAATCTTTTATGTGTATTTTATTATATACTATATATATATATATATATATATATGATATACTATATATTTATATTTAAGTTTTGATAAAGGTGAATTTCATGAAGAAAATAATTCAAGCAGATGTAATTCTTGAAATTAAGAGTTGAAACTAAGTGAATCATGAATTATTGGAGAGCTTTTGAAGAAGTGAAAGGAAAAAAGGTGTTTGAATTGATGTGCAATAACCATTCAAGATTAAGCAATTGAAGCAACAACTTCAAGGATCGGAGCAAAAGATGTGCCAAGACATGATGTTGTGAAGAAGTAAAATCCTCTCTATAGGATGTACCACGTGAAATGAGTTCTATTATGTGTTATTGGTTGCAATATTTGCATACCTTAACCATTATCTAGATCTTATCAAATTTTAATGCAAGTATTAAGCCATAAATCAATCATTTAGAGCCATATAATGATTTAAAATATATCCAATGAGCATGGAACAATAGGAAAGAAAGAGATTCCATGTGGGGAAAATGCATGACGAAAACATTCCTTTCATGATGCATAATCCCATAAACAACGAAAGGGATTTCACCAAATTAAATGACAAATAAATCATCCTAAACCCTGAAAGATCCAGAAGCATAAAAGCCAAAAAAACAAAGATAAGTGAAAACATCAAACAATCAAGTTCAATTTAAAGGGGGGATTTTCCAAAATTTCTAGTGGGGGACCGTTCATTTTTGTTAGAATGTAGGAGAGTTGTTGGTGGAACAACAAATGGAAACTCACTGGGGGAAGCAATCATCTCTAGTTAGATGACCCCAAATCTATAAATGTCAAGGAATAAAGGTTAGACATTCCAAAATGTTAAACCTCAATTAACCTGAGAGGATCCTCCCTGATTTATATGGTTTAGATTAAGGACTTCTCAACATCCCCAAATCATTTCCACCATTATTCATAAAATATGAACCCAATATCATTTATTTCATTATGTATAATATGAAAATAGTAAAATTTATTATAATATTAAATTAACTTCAACACCACATGAATGGCCACTACTGCCGGCAAGTGTCTATAGCCTCAACAAGGATGCCTTTTAACCCAAACAAGCACTTTTATCCCATCTATTAGTTATACACTCATAGTTTCAATATCCATTTACTTTTTCTTAAAAAATTTCTTAGAAATCAACTGATGGTCATTTCCCTCGCTTAGTAACCAACTAACAACAATTCCATTCACAGGAACCAACAAAAGTGATCAAGATGGCTCATGATAAAACCTCTTATATTTTAATATTGTTACCAAAATCCATTACTGGTTTAGTGAGCAGTAGTGGTAATGTCACTTTGTTAAAACACATGATCCTAACATGTCATCTTGTGATGAGACCTCCTATCCTTTAGTTAAATTATTTGCTAAGATTTAAATGTGATTGCTATTAATCTTCAAGAGATTACTTGATAGGTAGGGAAGCAAATTTGACAGGCTAATTAAGAGCAAAGGATGGCGTGAAAAGTTATATGTTACTAATATTTATTGATTAGCCTCGCTTTCCCAAAGAAATAATGATCTTAAAAGTACACTATCTTGTAAGATATTTTTTTATTGTCTTTTGTCATTAAATAATGATGAAAAAATTTAGATGGACATTTGAGCATAGTCCATAACCAATTTTGAAAATTAGTGACTAATTAATCAAAGGATTTGAGTTTCAACATAATAAGGACGTCTTCTTCAAAGTAATTCCTTGCAGGTAATATTTTAGTTGTATATAGTAGAGCATCTGTTATTTTCCCAATGAGTACACTACAAAAATCCCAAAAATGACGAAAGCGACCCTTATTCAAACTAAGGAACAAGACTAGGAGAACCTACATATTCCAAAGAAAAGAAAAACAAAATCATCCATGAATAAAGAAACATCTCACAATGTAACCATAATATCACAATCCGAGAATGATAAGGATCAAATTGTAGGAATAAGATAAATTTTGAAAATTTACATATTTTAAACCTTTAATATTTTAGTGATATAAGTATGTACTTAAATTTAAAAGTTTCATTAAACATTGTCCGAGATGTTTCATGATTTGGCCTTGTTTAATGCACAAAAGAAATTATAAAACAAAATTCCAACTAAACATAAATCTATAGTAAATGTAAAACTAATGAGAGCCTTAAAAACTACATTTTATGTGAAACGAAAAAGAATTTATGAGCTATTGTTTCACTAAGCATAATCTTGTTTCATAATATTATAATGGGGATTGAATTAAACATTCCTAAAGGGATAATGACAAGAATATAGAAATCGAAAGAAAGAAATTTAAGTAAACTTCCCAAATAATGTTGTGATGATGGCTCATCTTCAGATTTGTCATCAGTAGGGTTTCATAGTTGCATTATTCAAATAAATGAAAGAAAATCAATCTTTAAGTAACAAAAATAACCTAGTTATCCTACTCTAAACTACTAAATGGTCACCGTACTAGGCGAAGTTAGATTTCCAATGCAACCAATGAAGTAACTCTAATCCCGCAAAGACAAAGAAGTCCCCAATTAGTATGAAGGATTGGAGTGTTTCTAAATTAAAAATAAACAAGTCATAATTACCTCTATGATCTTCATTTAAAAACAAAGTAAGTATAAACTTACCATTTTCCCTGAAAATTTTTAAGATATGAATCGTCAGGCAAATCCATAACCCTATCATAAAACATAGAATAGAAATTGTAAAAATTTTGCGTCATATTTATAAATGAAAATATATCATATGAAGATACATTAGAGAAATTAAAGCATTGGTTTGATCCTTCCAATTGATTAAATCAATTGGTTCACAATGTGATGATGAGGCATGAAAATTATATCTAACCAATGTATGATTAAGAAATGTGGGATGTTCAAATTCAACAAGGGTGTATGTTCTTTTTCAGAATTCAATGGAATGAAGACATCTTGTAACATACATATTTTCCTTGTAAACAATTGAAGCGAAGAAGGATCATGTTGTATTTCATAAAAAATCATGTTTAACAGTTACATCACCCATACTTATGATATCAAAAGAATTATATTATGATGGCACCATGTGAGGTAAACTAGATAAAGGGTAATGCATATCAAAAACTAAGAAAAGATAAGGATATAAAACGTAAAAGGAATTGGAGACAAAGACATGAAAAGGTTCTATTGAAATATCAAAGTTATGATCAATGGCAATTTCAAGAGATCCCTCTTTGCTTACCTCATTATTTATGTTTTCTTTAATAATTGAATGTGACATTTGATTGGAGTAAGAAGAAGACAAAGATATATCTTGATCTCCAATTAAATCATCTTCTACTATATCCATAGTACAATGTTGCTCGGAAGAAAAACCAGTTTTTTTGTCAGTAGAGTTATGCTCAATTGATTCTACCCCTTGTACTTTTTTAATGCAAATTTTAGAATCTATAAATAAAGATTTATCTCATTCTGCAAATACGATTCATGTTGCAATTTGGTGTTATGATATTATCTAATATGTACCATATGCATTTTAGGTTTTAGATTTTTGTGGTTAGTTTATGTTGAGCTAGATTTCAGAATATCCACACTAGTGATCATGTTTCATTGACATTTTGAATCCCAAAGGGGATCCATCATCAAGACTTTATGCAATTGAATTTGGGTCAATGAAAGGGGAAAAATATTTTGATGTAAGATATAATATAAAAGACAAATCATTTGTATGAAACATGAAAAGGACCTGATTGATTTTGGTTGAAATTGTTTCTAAAGATAAATCATCCTTTCTTAGTAGAACATTTAATTCTTCACATACTTTATCAAAGTCATGTCTCAAAGGCATCTAAAAATTCATCCACAAATTGAAACGATGTGAAAGTAAAATCGGGTGGAAATGATTTGAACCAATATTTAATTCGATCTCTGAAAGTGAAAGCGAACTACATGCATAAAACATCCAAATTAGTAATATCATACACGATGCATTTACACCAAAACTTATCAAGATGTTTCTGTAGAAATTTCCACTGTAGATCACCTGATAATGCAATAGACTAAAGCAAAATACTTGATCTACTTCTACAACCAATTTAGCGGAAGCTTAATCGAACATGAGATACATCAATAAGAACACATATAACTGATAAGAATGAGTCAATCACACATAACATAGAAGAAATATCCAGGGGAAAGAACCAGCCTAAAACCCCATCTCTGTATTATCATACAAGTGGAAATATAACTAGTATTACAAAAATAATCAGCTCAAAAGCTATCCTTCTCTCTTTGCAATACCTCTGATGCTCATAGATAGTCAAAGGCCTCTATCTAACCTTTGGTATGCCCTCCAAGATTCCTATTTATTTGCACAATTTTGATTGGGGTCCAGTGCAACCACTTGTGCGAACTGGCCTTTTCATACACTCACTAACCTCTGATCCAACTACGCAGTCTTGAAGGAGATAAATCCTTCTCATGGATGAGCTTCCTTTATAGGAAAAACATTCATCCAACTGATAGTACACTGTCCCTTCTGTGATCAAACCTGGGTCTCTATTTGAACTGACATGCATGAGTTATTCATGAGAGAATATTACGTTATCTGAAGAAAAGTAGTTATATGCTAGCATGCATTAACTAACTGAACTTACTTAATTTAAACAAGCTGTTTAAATCAAATATAATTGGACTTAACTCAGTTAATTGAGCCAACTAATTAATACTCAATATAGAACTCATCCTTATCTCTTTAACTGATGGATAAATTCCTCAGTTAATAGAGAAACTCTTGCACTTCCTCACATAGACTTCATGTTTGAATTTTCTCAACTAAATAACTCATGGTCAATTAATTAATTTATTTTCAAATAGTTGTTAAGTTCAAATTCGAATTTTACTTCCTATTTTTAGTCGAGGGACTGACTAAAATAGGAATCCACCTGAACTGCTAAAAATAGAATGTTATTTTTAGCGCTTCCATTTTTCATTCCCTATTGCCTAGTCTAGCACTAGTACCCAAACTGCTATTTTTAGCAGTGTTATTTTTAGCACTTCTATTTTTAGCATTTCTTGTTTCCATTTCCAACACTCCCTCTTAGCAAGAAAGGCTTCAACTCGAACCCAATCTTGTACCTTTAGAAGGTTCTGCATGCAACACTCCTACCAAGTGTGGTTGATCTAGCAACTCTAGAAACAAAAAAAACCCCCAACTGACCTCTCTATTGGGCTAGATACATAATCTGATGCTAAAGCTCCATCTGTCACTGAAAAGTGCTCCCTCTCTGACCTTTGCATTGCTCCAACACTCCATGCATCTCGCACCATTGCACACCTCTTTGTGCCATCCTACACTGGTGCAACACTCATATGCCCCTCTCATTGCTGCAGCATGCTAGCTCTACACAGTCCTAGGACTCCTGCACTATAGCTCTCTCTGTCGCTCCATCTGCATCTGTCTCTACCCAATTAGTCAGTCGTACTACTACTTGTCGGGGATACCATAGCAAAGTCAAATCAAAGAGGTTATGATGCAGGAGCATGCGACTCAGAGGGAAAAAGTCTCCCAACTTATTCCAAAAATCGAAAAAAAATCTACAGGCAAGGGAGTGGAGTCCTTTATCCTGCAATTTCTATGTTATTTTAGTTAAAAATAGGATAAGAGTAGAGAATAAAGCTTCACGCTTTAAATCGTTATGTAAAAAAGAAAAAGCCTGCTTTTGTAAACGATAAGGTCTGAGAAGACCTATCCCTTATGTATGTATAAAAATAAATTGGCAGAAAAGCTCTCATTAGAGAGGGCGGTGCAAGAAATATCATGATGAAAATTCCTCTCAGCGTTCTGAAGAAAAATCGATGATATCTTGTTAAATTTAATGGATGTACTGTGTGTTGAAGCGTTGAAGCGTTGAATAGTTATTATGCTGTGTATTGAAAGTCTTGGTGTTTACTGTGTATTGGAGCATTTGGTTCATTTCTTTTCATTGTAATGACTGTCGTCACTTTAATTTAATTCTATTACAGTCAAACATTAAACATCATATGAGATCTCAGATTTATGGTAGCTGAACATTATAAGACGCAGCTTAAGGGAGCGCCAATTCGAGTGGTTAACGTGTAGTGTGCTTTGTTCAAGTGGAGAATTATCAAAGCCAGAGAACAACAGTATCACTCCTCAGAACCGAAGACGAGCATTCCTCCAACCTCAGAGCCAAGGAAGAGCATTCCTCCAACCTCAGAACTAGGAACTTTGGAGATCCGCTGATAGGGAAGGCGATCTGTCATCTGAATGGCAGATGGATTTTAATTTATGCCAGCAAGAGTTTGAATAGAACATCCAGCCCCTCAGTTCACTGATGGTAATAGTTTGAAGGAAGTGTTGGAGCACGTGTTGGAGCACATATTGGAACGGTGACAGGAGAATTCTGGATATCTGTATTATAAAATGGATTATAAAGGGAAGATACGGAAGATACATCTATAACATTTCTTGATTCTACAAAGAATGGGATGTGAAGTCGGATGGTGTTCATGGGATTTTTCTACATGATCACACTTGTTTCGCAGCCTTATATAAACCACAACTCTTCGAATTTAAGAGGGGTGTTGTATGTGTAGAGACTCAGGGTATCTACACTGGGCATACGTTGATGGATCTGGGATAAAAAAATTGGAATTCAAACAATCCTTGGACTGGAGTTCAACCAGTTTCAGTTGCTTGGACAGTTGATGCTGCAGTAGTCATCAATCTTGTGAAGGAGGTATTGAAGCAGCCTTGAATTGACGGATTTGATTTACTGTATGCATTTTCTTATAATAAGTTTGGTGTTTTGGAGTCGTTCCATTGCTGAGATTGAGGTAACCACCTACAATGAAGGTTATATCCTTTTGTTTGAATAATAAAGGGCGAGCTCTGAAATCCGGAGTGAATATTTTTTGAATTTGCCGTGAGGTGTTGAATTCGCAATCCCTCCGACTGTGCATTCCTATAAAGACAATATAAAGCTACCAATAGTTGTATTATATAATTCCTCCTTAAAACCTCCCATAGTATTTTGGTACTTAAAATTTTATCTTATAAGCTTCCAGAATTAAAAGAGTTGAGACTGTCTGAATTTCAGTTTATATGAATTGGTTGCCATAACAGAGTGTGTAAAGATCCTGGTTATTGCAGGCCCTACCTGCATCATTAATGTTATCAGAGCAGGAATAGCTCTGTTTGAAGATTCAAGTTTTTAAGTTAAGCTAATTGCATGTGATGAATGAATGTTAGATTTTTGGAACTGATGAATATTGCAGCAGAGAGATGCAGTGCAGATGAGGAAGTGAAACAAGATCAACAGGATCTTGAAAGGTGAACTGACAGGTATTATTTATCTCTGGTTTAAAGGTTATGCTTGGATAATTTGATTTACAGGCATAGTGAAGAAATCTCAGGGGGAAGAAGGAGATCACAGCTAGAGTGCAGTGATGAAGGAATCCAGTAAGCGATTCTAAGTGAATGTGGCAGAACCTAAAGATTCAACAGAGGTTGAATAAAGTTGAAGATGAGAGAAGCTTGAAGGAGCAGTGGAGAAATGCTCAAAAGGTTCCAGCAGAGGACCAGTGATTACCAAAAGACCAGATCTGGAGGGAAGGATTGGTGAGGTAAGTGGTAGCAAGAGAGTTTGTTGTTGTAGAGGCTTGATGCAACTCATGAGTGAGAAACTCATGGCGAGGAAGCTGACTACTAAAAGTCATAAAGGAGAGAACAGAGGTTCAGAAAGAGGCCACATAAGAAAGAAGGAGAAATATGCCAAGGAAAATGGCATAAGACAACAGTTGACTCAAGAAGAGTATGAGAGAAAGAAAGCTAAGATAGCAGTTCATCTTGAGCTATTGATGGAGTTGTTATGGGAAAATGTGAAAGACCAGAGACATGGTTTGCTCATGAGGAAGAGAGTGAAATGGCAGAGGCTACAACAGAAAAGAGATCGACAAATAAACATGCAATTAACAGAGGAGCTGAGGAAGCTCGAACAGATGATGGATGTACAGTTGAGACGAGAAGAACTCAGAGAAGCTGAGTTGGAAGAGGGGTTTCCACTGGTGAAGCAGAGGAGAAGATCATTGATGATTTCTTAAGTTATTGGGTAAATCCAGATCAACTGGATAATGTAAAACCGTGTATTTTTGTAGTTGACAATTGTGATGTGATTACAGGTTTTATTGAGGAGGATGTGCAATCTTGTAAAATTGTTACAGCACAAGAGGAAGTTCTCATCGATGCAGAAGAAGTGGATCAGTCTGTAGCACGGGTAAGTGAAGCAACAGTTGAGACTGTTGAACTTTGTGATTTTCAAACTAACAAGTTCTGTATGAATGCAGGGATGATACATGATGATGATCAATTTGTTATAAATGCTGATAATGACAAATTGTTTTTATTAAGTGATGGACGGATAACTGATTTTATTGCAGGAGTTCAGAATCAGAATTATGTTCTGATAACAGATGATGAAATGGTAACAACAGGAAGCTTGACTTGTGAAAGTATTGAATATTGCACATAAAGTTTCTCAAAGGAGATGATAGGTTTATGGCACGAGTTAAGTGTTCTAGAGAAGAGACTAGAAGTACAGAAGATAAGTATTCAGAATATAAAGACAGAGATGAATGAAAATAAAGAGTTTCATTTTTATGAACCAGAATACAGAGGCATTCTCAGAGAAGTTGATACTGAGGATCGACTGAGTCATAATCTCAAGAATGATTGGGATCAGTATACTGAAATACTAACAATGGGAAGTAAGGCACTGAGGCCTTATGAATTTTATTTTAACAAGTGTTTTGTGAATGCAGGTATTGTTGCAGAACATTTGACTCAGTTGAGTAGTCAAATGAAGAGAGAAGAATTTTTATGTTCCAGAAGACAAGAGGGTACGGATGATCGTGTGGTAGTCAGAACAGAAACAAGCATAGAAGCAAGAAGTCAGCGAGTGACAGTACAAACTGAGCAAGCCGTCTTAGCTCAGCAGGCAGCAAGAAATCAACAGCTTGAAGAATTATTGGACAAGGAAATTGAATTAATCAGAAGAATCATGTTGAAAGTGTCTCAGAGGAAGACATCATCAAGGAAGAGAAGCAGCAGAAGCAACAACAAAATGAAGACAGGGACAGATTATGAAAGTGGAGCTAGTGGAGCAAGACAACATAAGATATGGAGACCGGGAGAAAAGCAGCAAGCAACAGCAGATGATGACTTGCAGAACAAAGTGTGGGATCCTGGAAGACAAGGAAAAAGACTTAAAATGCATGATCAGGAGATCATGATCAATTTCAACCTTGGGAGTCTGATGCAGGAGCATGCGACTTAGAGGGAAAAAGTCTCCCAACTTATTCCAAAAATAAAATAAAAAAACTACAGGCAAGGGAGTGGAGTCCTTTAGCCTGCAATTTCTATGTTTTTTTAGTTAAAAATAGGATAAGGGTAGAGAATAAAGCATGTTATCTTTTTCAGTTTAAAAATTAGGATAAGGGTGGAGAATAAAGCTTCACGCTTTAAGTCGTTATGTAAAAAGGAAAAAGCCTGCTTTTGTAAAAGATAAGGTCTGAGAAGACCTATCCCTTATGTATCTATAAAAATAAAGTGGCAACAAAGCTCTCATTACAGAGGGCAGTGCCAAAAATATCATGATGAAAATTCCTCTCAGCGTTCTGAAGAAAAATCGATGATATCTTGTTAAATTTAATGGATGTATTGTGTGTTGAAGCATTGAATTGTTATTATGCTCTGTATTGAAAGTCTTGATGTTTACTGTGTATTGCAGCATTTGGTTCATTTCTTTTCTTTGTAACGACTGTCACTGCTTTAATTTAATTCTATTATAGTCAAACATTAAACATCATATGACATCTCAAATTTATGGTAGCTGAACATTATAAGACGCAGCTTAAGGGAGCGCCGGTTCGAGTGGTTAACGCGTAGTGTGCTTTGTTCAAGTGGAGAATTATCAAAGGCAGAGAAAAGTAGTATCACTCCTTAGAACCGAAGATGTGCATTCCTCCAAACTTAGAGCCAAGGAAGAGCATTCCTCCAACCTCAGAACTAGGAATTTTGGAGATCCGCTGATAGGGAAGGCGATCTGTCATCTGAATGGCAGAGGGATTTTAATTAATGCCAACAAGAGTTCGAATAGAACATCCCGCCCCTTAGTTCCCTGATGGTAACAGTTTGACGGAAGTGTTGGAGCACGTGTTGGAGCGCGTATTGGAACAGTGACAAGAGAATTTTGGAGATCCAGATTATAAAACAGATTATAAAGGGAAGATATGGAAGATACATCTATAACATTTCTCGATTCTACAAAGAATGGCATGTGAAGTTAGATGGTGTTCATGGGATTTTTCTACATGATCCCACTTTTTTCGTAGCCTTATATAAACCTCAGCTCTTCAAATTTAAGATGGGCGCTGTACGTGTAGAGACTCAGGGTATCTACATTGGGAATCCATTGATGGATCTACGATAAAAAAATTGGAATTCAAACAATCCTTGGAATGGAGTTCAACCAGTTTCAGTTGCTTGGAAAGTTGATGCTGCAGCAGTCATCAATCTTGTGAAGGAGGTACTGAAGCAACCTTGAATTGACGGATTTGATTTACTGTATGCATTTTCTTATAATAAGTTTGGTGTTTGGGAGTCATTCCATTGCTGAGATTGAGGTAACCACCTACAATGAAGGTTATATCCTTTTGTTTGAATAATAAAGGGTGAGCTCTGAAAGCTGGAGCAAATATTTTTTGAATTTACTGTGAGGTGTCGAATCCGCAATCCCTCCGACTGTGCATTCCTATAAAGACAGTATAAACTCGCCAATAGTTTGTTTATATAATTCCTCCTTAAAACCTCCCATAGTATTTTGGTACTTAAAATTTTATCTTATAAGCTTGCAGAATTAAAAGAGTTGAGATTGTCTGAATTTTAGTTTATATGAATTGGTTGCCATAACAGAGTGTTTAAAGATCCTGGTTATTGCAGGCCCTACTTGCATCAGGTTAGGTAACTCAAGGATCGTGCCCCTCCTCCTTAGGATGATCACTCCACATCGCCCCACCTCCTACCTGGAGGTATGGCTGCATGTCATCCCTTTGCCCACCTAGCTCGAAGTTTCCCCCTATTGGAGGTATCTGCATGAGTAGATGTCTCTACTGATCTCCTCTCATCTTCTCTAGTTGTGGTTGCTCCACAACCTCCTAAAGCTGCTTCACCAATCGTGGTTCCTCCACAATCATTTGAACCTTCTTCTGGCACTATATGTTGAGAGATAATGTATTCTCCCTCTCAACCACCAAGTCTCCATTAGTTGCCTTGATCCTCAAGGCTTTGCATGCATCTTGAACCTCAAGAGCATACAAGTTCTTCACTCCTGAACCAATCTGCTTCACTTGTCTAGTGATGATGTGTCTAAGGAAAACCTTTCCCTTACTGAAGACTACATCATAGCCTCTGTCTTCCAGCATTGCAATCGACACCATGTTTCTCTTCAGTCCCGGTACATACTTGACATTGGTCAAGGTAAGGAAAGCTCAATGCTCCCTGTAAAAAATAATTGTGCCTATTCCTGAGACACGATACTTTTCATCATTACCCATCGCTATGGGTATCTGAAGATATTTCTCCTCCAAAGTACTAAAAAGCTCTTGTCATCGGTCATATGGAAAGAAGCTCCACTATCAAGAAACCAACCACTTCCCACCATGGATGAAACCATGCATGGAGATAGTGTGAAATCCAACTCGAACTGTGAGGCCAGTGCCTCACCTTCTGATCCTTCCACAGATCCCTTCTTGGATTTCCTCAGGGGACAATTTGTAGCAAAATGTCCCACCTCATGACAACGAAAGCATCACACTTTCGATTTGTCAAGCTTCTTCCCACCATCGGAAGAACTGGATTTAGAATGAGAAACCTTCTCCTTCCCCTTCTTCACCTTACTCGCTAAGGCACAGTTTTCTTCGTCCTCCATGGATGAAGAATCATCTTTTGTGCTTCTTCTTATCTCCTCCTGCATCAAATCCAACCAAATTCATTCGCAATCTGGTAGTTTCTCTCTTCCATTAACTGAGTCTTGGTAGCTATGCCAACTCTTAGGAAGACCGAGGAGTGCAAGACTCACTATGTCATCATCAGTTGTCGCTATCCCTACACTTGCAAGCTCATCCCTGCATGTAGTGAGCTTGTTCAAATACATAGAGATCATGTCACCCTTTTCACACTTGATCTTTCGAAGCTTGTCTTTCAGTGCCAGGTTCCTCTGATCACTGCTATTTTGATATAGATCTTTCAGTGTTTTCCACATTGAAAATGATTTCTCCTTCCCATGGAGACTCAAGACTATATGATCTCGAACTCCCTCTCCTTGCTCTAGCCACACATTTATTCCATTCAACCAATTCAGCAATACCAGTCAACTTGGTGACTTCTTGATCAATGAAGTCCTTTAGACTGTTATCCTCTAGTACTACTTCCATGAGATCCTTCCAGGCTATATAATTCGAACTACCATTGAGGGCATATTTGAGTCTCAAACCATTAAATGCCATAGGTGAAATAGAGATGTGATAAGAACTCAATTTATATATTCAGGAACCACAAACTTCAACTTCTCCCTTATTGTATACTATTCTTCCTTGATCACCTCTGCTCTGACACCATGTATAAATTTCCACTGTAGATCACCTGATAATGCAATAGACTAAAGCAAAATACTTTATCTAGTTCTACAACCAGTTTAGCGGAAGCTTAATCAAACATAAGCAACATCAATAAGAACACATATAAATGATAAGAAGGAATCAATCACACATAACATAGAATAAATATCTAGGGGAAAGAAACATCCTAAATCCCCATCTCTATATTATCTTACAAGTGGAAATATAACCAGTATTACAAAAAGAATCAGCTCAAAAGCTATCCTACTCTCTCTACAATACCTCTGCTACTCATAGATAGTCAAAGCCCTCTATCCAACCTCTGGTCTGCCATCCAAGCCTCCTATTTCTTTGTGCAATTTTGATTGGAGTCCAGCGCAGCCACTTGTGTGAATTGGTCTCTTCACACACTCACTAACCTATGATCCAACTATACATTCCTGAAGGAGATAAATCCTTCTCATGGATGAGCTTCCTTTATAGGAAAAACATTCATCCAATAGATAGTACACTGTCACTTCTCTAATCTCAAATGGGTCTCTATCTGAATTGACATGCATGAGTTATTCATGAGAGAATATTTAGTTATATGAAGAACAATAGTTATATGCTAGCACGCATTAACTAACTGAACTTAATTTAAAAAAACTGCTTAAATCAAATATAACTGGACTTGACTCAGTTATCTGAGCAACTAATTACTACTCAATATAGAACTCATCCTTATCTCTTTAACTGATGGATAAATTCCTCAATTCATAGAGAAACTATTGCATATCCTCACATAGAATTCATGTTTGAATTTTCTCAAGTAATTAACTCATGGTGAATTAATTAATTTATTTTCAAACAACTTTTAAGTTCAAATTCGAATTTTACTTCCTATTTTTAGTCTAGGGATTAACTAAAATAGGAATCCATCCTGAACTGCTAAAAATAGAATGCTATTTTTACCACTTCCAATTTTCAATCCCTGTTTCCCAATCCAGCATTGGTACCCAAACTTCTTTTTTTAGCAGTGCTATTTTTAGCACTTCTATTTTTAGCATTTATTTTTGCCATTTTCAACGCTCCCTCTCAACAAGAAAGGCTTCAACTTGAACCCGATCCTGTACCTTTGGAATGTTCTACATGCAACACTCATGCCAAGTGTGGTTTCTCCAACAACTCTAGAAACAAAAAAAACTCCCAACTAACCTCTCTGTTTGGCTACAAACATACTCTGATGTTGAAGCTCCATCTGTCACTGACAAGTGATCCGCCTCTGACCTCTGAGCTGCTGCAACACTCCATTCATCTTGCACAGTTGCACACCTCTTTGTGTCATTCTGCACTAGCGCAACACTCCTGTGCCTCTCGCATTGCTACAACATGCTATCTCTACACAATCCTGGGACTCCTACACTGTAGCTCTCTCTGTTGCTCCATCCACATTTGTCTCTACCCAATCAGTCAATCCTGCTACTCCTCTTCAAGGCTCCCATAGCAAAGCTGAATGAAAGAGGTTGGGTACCTCAAGGATCCTGCCCCTCCTCCTTGGGACGATCACTCCACATCGCCCCACCTCCTACCTGGAGCTATGGCTGCATGTTGATCCCTCTACCCACCTGGCTCGAATTTTCCCCCTACTAGAGGTCTCTACATGAGTAGATGTCTCTACTCAATCTCCTTTCATCTTCTCTAGTTGTGGCTACTCCACAACCTCCTGAAGTTGCTTCACCAATTGTGGCTCCTCCACAATCGTCTAAGACTTCTTCTGGTGCTGCATGTTGAGGGGTAATGTACTCTCCCTCTCAACCAATAAGTCTCCATTAGTTGCCTTACTCCTAAAGGCTTTGCATGCATCTTGAACCTCAAGAGCATACAAGTTCTTGACCCGTGAGCCAATCTACTTCACTTGTCTAGTGATGATGTGTCTAAGGAAAACCTTTCCCTTAATGAAGACTACATCGTAGCCTCTGCCTTCTAGCATCATGATCGACAACAAGGTTCTCTTTAGTCCCAGTACATACTTGACATTGGTCAAGGTAAGGCGAGCTCCATGCTCCCTCTAAAAAATAATCATGCCTATGCCTGAGACGTTATACTTTTCATCATTACCCATCGCTATGAGTATCTAGAGATCGTTCTTCTCTAAAGTACTAGACAAACTCTTGTCGTTGGTCATGTGGAAAGAAGCTCCACTGTCAAGAAACCAACCACTTCCCACCATGGATGAAACCATGCATGCGAACAGTGTGAAATCCAACTCGAACTGTGAGGCTAGTGCCTCACCTTCTGATCCTTCCACAGATCCCTTCTTGGACTTCCTCAGGGGACAATTTGTAGCAAAATGGCGCACCTCATGACAATGAAAGCATCACACTTTCGATTTGTCAGGCTTCTTCCCACCATGGGAAGAACTTGATTCAGAATGACAAACCTTCTCCTTCCCCTTCTTCGCCTTACTCGCTAAGGCACAGTTTTCTTCATCCTCCATGGATGAAGAACCATCTCTGGTGCTTCTTCTTATCTCCTCCTACATCAAATCCAACCAAATCCGTTCCCATTCTGGCAGTTTCTCTCTTCCATTAACTAAGTCCTGGTAGTTATGCGAGCTCTTAGGAAGACCAAGGAGTGCAAGACTCACCATGTCATCATCAACGGTCGCGATCCCTACACTTCCAAGATCATCCCTGAATGTGGTGAGCTTCTTTAGATACGTAGAGATCGTGTCGCCCTTTTCACACTTGATCTTTCGAAGCTTACCTTTTAGTGTTAGCTTCCTCTGATCACTGCTATTCTGATATAGATCTTTCAATGTTTTCCACATTGAAAATGGTGTCTCCTTCCCATGGAGACTCAAGGCTATGTTATCTCGAACTCCCTCCAGAAGGATTCTCCTTGCTCTAGCCACACATTTCTTCCATTCAGCCAATTCAGCAGCACCATTCGGCTTGGGGACTTCTTGATCAATGAATTCCTTTAGATCGTTATCCTCTAGTACTGCTTCCATGCAATCCTTCCAAGCTACATAATTCGAATTGCCATCAAGGGAATATTTGAGTCTCAAACCATTAAACGCCATAGGTGAAATAGAGATGTGATAAGAACTCGATTTCTATATTCAGGAATCACAAACTTCAACTTCTCCCTTATTGTATATTGTTCTTCCTTGATCGCCTTATAATGCAATAGACTAAAGCAAAATACTTAATCTACTTCTACAACAAATTTAGAGGAAGCTTAATTGAACATGAGCAACATCAATAAGAACACATATCACTTATAAGAACGAATCAATCACACATAATGCAGAAGAAATATCCAAGGGAAAGCACCAGCCTAAAACCCCATCTCTATATTATCATACAAGTGGAAATATAACTAGTATTACAAAAAGAATCAGCTCAAAAGCTATCTTGCTTTCTCTGCAATACCTTTGCTACTCATAGATAGTCAAAGGCCTCTATACAACCTCTGGTCTGCCCTCCAAGCCTCCTATTTCTTTGTGCAATTTGATTGAGGTCTAGTGCAGCCACTTGTGTGAATTGGCCTCTTCACACACTCACTAACCTCTGATCCAACTACCCAGTCTTGAAGGAGATAAATCCTTCTCATGGACGATCTTCCTTTATAGGAAAAACATTCATCCAACTAATAGTACACTGTCCCTTTTCTGATCTCAACTTAGTCTCTGTCTTAACTGACATGCATGAGTTATTAATGAGAGAATATTCAGTTATCTGAAGAACAACAGTTATATGCTACCTTGCAATAACTAACAGAACTTACTTAATTTAAACAAATTGTTTAAATCAAATATAGTTGGACTTGACTCAGTTAACTGAGACAACTAATTGCTACTCAATATAGAACTCATCCTTATCTCTTTAACTGATGGATAAATTCCTCAATTAATAGAGAAACTGTTGCATGTCCTCACATAGACTTCATGTTTGAATTTTCTCAACTAATTAACTCATGGTGAATTAATTAATTTATTTTCAAACAGTTGTTAAGTTCAAATTCAAATTTTACTTCCTATTTTTTGTCCAGGGATTGACTAAAATAGGAATCCATCTTGAACTGCTAAAAATAGAATGCTATTTTTAGCACTTCCATTTTTCATTCCCTGTTGCCCAATCCGGCACTGGTACCTAAACGGCTATTTCCAGTAGTGCTATTTTTAGCACTTCTATTTTTAGTATTTCTTGTTGCCATTTTCAACAGTTTCAATGCAGATATACCCCCTTCATCATCAAACTAGAGTTTTGACAAGATATGAATTGTCTTATGAGGAATGTCGTGTAATGAAAAGTTGAAGGCATCTTCACATATAATGATCTGTGAAGGAGCCATTGTTCATATTTAAGAATGAATAATGTGACTTTTATTAGGTTAGCATGTCCTCCAACATACCTTGTGTTACAAATTAGATTACCATTAACGGGGGGGTGAATTAGTAGTAATGGCCTTTATATTAATTTAGAACCTTTTTTTCCAAAAGTAAATTAGCCACACACATGCACAACATTAGCTGAAGTTAAATATGAAAGAAACATAAGCTCAACACATAGTAAGCATGAAAAACATAAACACAAGAATGCACACATTAAGGCACAAGTATTTCTGGTGGAAACTCTTTCAGGAGAAAACCACGCTGATGTTGCTACACTACTCTAATTTTTTGATTAATCTGTTGAAATTTTTTTACATGGATTAGCTTGCCCCAGAAGCGAGAAGACTTGGATTCCTTCACATTATGTTGGCTCCTATTAGTAAGGAAGTTTGTTTCTCTCACAAATCTATGAAAATCTATCCGTTATAAGCCACCACGATCAATGATACTCTTCTAACTCCCATTGGACTATCCAACCCCTAGATGGAGAAATATGTTTCTTATGTTTCTTATGTTGGATCATTGTCTACTCTGAAGCCTCCACACCTTCATTTCCTCCTTGTGAACCACATTTCATACTTTTTCAAACAATGTTCTCAATCTTTTCAACATGAGAAAGCCAACAACAACATTGTTCTGCATAAAATTTGAATCTAAAACTCGAACCCGAAGGGGGTTACGTCTTATTTTTTCTGAAACATTGCTACTTGCAATCTCAAATGCAACAATCATGCAAACATACAACTATAGAATCCTTCTCATCTTTTCCATAACATGTTACGAACTCTATCTCAGCCATGGTGCTCTAATCTAACATATTCTACCTCTAATTTTCCTTTGTAACAACCTCTACAACCATTAGCACTAGTTGTAGAATGAAATCTTCCTTTTCAGTCGTTAAAACAGGGATCTTCATGCACTTCACTGATTTCTAATCTATGCCATTGAATTATGTGTATGAGCCTCTTGCTCTCCTGCTTTTGTAATGACTCATACTCACCCTACTCAATATTTTAAACTCACAATAGTTGATTTGGTCCTCTATTGAACCAATTTTTGACACCATCTCCACTACTCAATACATCAATGAATTCACACCTGAATGAGCTTTCCAGCCATTATTTTGGGCTATTACCTTAGTTACAGCCACTGGAAATCAATGGAGTGCATGAGGAATGAGGAAAAACTCACCTACGGGAAGTAACACATGGAATTCCTTTAGGAAGAGAGTTATTAAGATGGGTAACACTTTTTGAATGAAGTAAACATGAGTTACTAATGTTGGCAATTCATTTCTAACCTATGTTACCTATTCTTCATCTCCAAAACTAAGTCAACTTAGCTCCAACTCCTCCTAATCCTAATTCTCTATGCCTGTAATCATCTCCAAATTATGTAGAATCATTACAACACCATATCAAGCTCATTTCAAGGCTATATATCACCATGAAAATACCTGCACACCTCACTAAATGATTAGTATGTCAAACTGGTTGACATCATACGAACAAGTTTTTGATCTTCCTAAGACACCTGCATATCTTCACCATATCACTGACAAGCCATGCAAGTGATCACATTGGCCAAAAACCATCCACACACTCATCTATCAAAAGACATCCCATCAAACATGAATTAAAAGTCTCCAACCACTATTAACTAGTAGAAGCAGCTCCAAAACCTGTACCAGTCAAACATGTGCATGAACAAACATTTGCGACACATACTACTAGGTTGACATCAATGCGAAACAACAACACAACACCAAAACCATCAGGTTGGCATAAATTTCAACCAACAACTGAGCCATATTCCCAACACCTTGTAGTATGTTTTCTGATGACACAAAAAGGAGGAATGTATATAAATGGAAATATTAGAGGATGAGGGATAAACGATAATAACTTAACTTACCTTAAGACCTCCTTTTAGTTCCATTTGTTGATGGGCATAAATGACCACTTATCAATTGAAGGAGACAACCCAAACCACGATTATTTAATAACCAAAGCCATTTGGAGTAGTACTTTCTCAGGTTTTATGGATTTATTAGCCAGATATTTCTTCCTCTTATGAGAAAGAAATTTTTAAATGAAATGGTTTTGATAGCTAAATGCAACATAGATATAAATTGTGAACATATTGATCTATATGAAAATGAAATCTAAGGAATTGTTTTGGTAACTAAATCTTGATGAAACGAAAGAACTCTTAACTAATCTGTTGGAACTAAATTAATAATGGGAATAAACTAAGAAGGGGATATAATTCTTAAAGAAATATGATATTGTAATATTTTAAAGACATTAAAATTATAAAAATAAATAAGTGCATCAAAATTTCAAGAAAGCAAGACAAGATGTTCTCTTAGTTTTCCTAGGTATTACTTAAGCACTAGATCATATCTATAATCATTTAACACAGTCAAATTAATGCTTCAACTACAAACATGCACAAAATATTGATTTGATTACTATTCAAATTACAAATGTATAGAAACATATTACATACATAACTTGAACATGTGAAAAATGACTACCATAGGAACAAAATAATAGTTACGGATATAGGAAGAACCTTACTCCCCCCTCCTTTTAAAAAGCATAGTTTACAAAAGAACAAGAAAAAGAGAAAAAAAATCACAGTCAATTTCTCTATTTTTAGAGACTTCTCCCTACTACAACATTTTACTAGACTTTCCTATTTCAAGAGAATTGCATCCCTATCAATCGATCCATCCATCCCCTCCCCTTGAGCTCTTCCTGTCTTATTTATATTGAATCTAACTTTGATGTACTCAAAGCTATTGTCTAAAAACCATAGAGGATCCATATTTTTCTAGTAAATTGATAGGCTTGTTAACAAATTTTTCTTGGAAGGAAAATCATACTAAAATCCACTCATAACAAATTGCATAATGAAAACAAATTGAATAAATCAAATAATATATATTAAAAAGTCATCACAAAGTATGAGCTTCTATGGTTACTCTAAATTTAAGAATCTCAAAGAAACTAAATCGAAAACATTGATTTCAATTCCATCATTCCTTATGGATTTTCCCTTTTTAGTTCGTTTTCTCTTCCTTCTTTGCCTAAACCTGATGGTGCCAAATCTACTGACACTTCAACTATGATTTGACTTTTGCTTTCAACATTCTCATATCCTTGCAATCTTATGATTATATTGTGATCCTTTTATTGTGATTTGGTGGCACACTATTTCCTTTATTTGGAGAATCACAACCCTCTTCCAACGTGCCCTTAATCTCTAAATAATTTTCTTTGCATCTTCTTCCATCATGATCGAACACTCCAACCTTGATATATCACCTACCTCTATTGATCTAATGACTAGATTATTATTTCTTCTAACTAATCATTTTTTACAACTAATTGAAGATACAAATCCATCCCATATTTATGGGCTTGGGTGTCAGTAGAGATCAAGAAGGAATGGAGTTATGGAAATATATATAGTTATGGTGTTACTGGTGTTACTCTTTATGATCCACATTACAAGCGAAATCTAGCATGGTAATCTGTATCTCAAAAATGTGGAGGAGAATTGGGTAAATATCACAAAATACGATGAGGGACTTTCATTACCTTTCCATAAGCTTTGGATGAGATAGGAGAATAATTCTCGTGATAAAAATTGTGATAGAATTTGTTGGTATACATTGGACATTATAGAGTCACATGGAATGTGAACTAGCCAAATGGTCAACTTCGAATGGATAAAGAGGTGTAAGCTTTCATTATTATTTGTTCTAGTCAAATGTTAATATCGGGAGAAAGAAAGTAGAGAGATGTAGTAACCATTGTGGTGCATAATGGTTCGACTTATATTGAAACATAATTTCTTCTTACTTGGATAACACACATTTCAACTTGAACCAACAAGGAAGTGTCATTAAGTGTGTGAAAGATCTACTAGATGGTTTTGATAGGTCAATGAGTCAAGAGATGAACATTGTGGGCTCACCTTGAATTATCCGCTGAATATATATCTCAATACCTAGTAATAGTTTACGCTCTTTGTAACTTGTTGTGGTAAAACACAATTGCCTCGTTCTTCACTTGTAAATCCTACATGGGGACCCTTTTATCTAATCAATTGGTAAAATTATTATTGGATTTTGAGTATGTGGATGGCTTAAACAAGATAGTTTCATTTTTATCTTTCTATCTCATCTCAGTTTACCTCCCTTAGATCAGAAGTTTGCATATTGGGTTTGTTTTAGCTGCTTTGGCCTTTTATTTTTGTTTATTACTCTTTTGTTTTTTGTTGTTTTTATCTTTTTGTTTTTCTTTTGTACAAATTGTTCATTCTTATAAATAATATTAATTATCCTTTTGTTTTTGTAAATAATAGTTTTTGTAAAAACAATTCTCATAACCCCCGAGACCAAGATTGTGCCTAGGCCTTTACCCTTAGGTATGACACAATGGAATATGTTTAAAATCATATATCTGATGCACATTAAACCAAAGTCCAAAACATATATCAGATATCAGAGTAATTTATATTAAACAGGATATATGCCATAACCAAATTCTAATATCAATTGAAATAGTATATGCGGGGAGGTTTCAAACTATATTAAACAAAGCCCGAAAGTCAACCACATAGAGGAGTTGATATATTAATAAGTCTAATTATAAGCCAAGTCCCACACATGTGATTTAACTAAATTTTTGAGGGTTTATAACATATATCGAAACATTCAATTGGATTTTTCCATGTTCCAGTGGTTACGAAACTCCGATATGAGTCTCGACCCCAAACCTCCAATATGGTCATACTGAAGCCACGTGTTCCACTTTTGTTGTCTCACATAATATAACTATTGGGATTTTCATATGGTTTTTTGTTAAAACTCTGAGATAGGTTGTAGCCCAGATTTCCGATATGGCTTTGGGTAAGATCTCTAATATGTCCTACTCCTCCCACGTCAATGCCATGTTACACGTCCCACACTACATGTGATCCCGCTCCCATAAATCATAGATATCGACAATGTTAAGTCATAAAATTATTTAAAAAAAACAACGACACAAAAATCTGATGGGCTACAGATCAGATATGGCTTTCAACTATGATTAACATCAGAGTTTCAGTTCTAGCCTCCCTATCAGAACTTCGATATAGTTGACCTCCAATACCTACGAACTTGATATGATTTATACATAAATTTATAAAATGGCATTAGTATTGTGGCATATATATGATCCAGATGGATCTCTAGACACAATGGCATGGAAAAAGCTAAAATTCAAAGGGGTGGAAAGGTGATTAACTTGACATCAGATAGAAGTGCTCGTCGCCTTGATTCCAATGATGTGAACGACACTCCAGTCCGAGTTCGGATGAAGGAGATAGAGGCAGTCAAAGTTGGGTTGACTTTTGATCATTGGCTAGGTTTAATGAGGAAAAAATTTGCACTTTTCCGGCAGACGGAATCCGGCGAACTCTGGCTAGATTTCGGGGGAAATCATGGCCTAGTTAAAAAGACTCATTCAGTCCAAGACCGAATTTCTAAAAACGCATAATTTGTTTTATTAACAATATATATATATATATATATAATATATATATATATATATATATATATATATATATAGATATATATATATATATATATATATATATATATATATATATATATATTATAATATAAACAAAAGGGGTTGGCAGTCCACCAACCCTACCACCCCAACTCATAACCCTCATCCGCATATAACCAACAATAGTTGTTTATGGAGGGGCGGGCCACGACCCCTGGCCCCTCCCCCACATCCCACGGAACCATTAAACCATACAACGGGTGGTAGGCCAACCCTTGGGGCATGGACCCAACCACGCCTAGTCTACACAAACAAACCATCAGCATGTTGAAAATTATTGCAAAGGCGGAGATGTGTACGGTGGGCGGGCCGCCCAAAGTGGGCCCGACCCAACAGAAAATTTTAAATTAAATTTTTTTTGTTAGTAATGTGTAAAAAAAGGAGGAAATGGGGTTTGACCATCCGACCTCCTCCATATGAATCAGGATCCCTAACCAACTCCGCTAATGAACAACTTGGGAAAATCCACCACTCATTTTTTATTTAAAATGCAGTTTTCAGTGTGCTTAGCAGAGGAGGTGGTGCAAGTAGTTTGAGGTAGAATTTTGCAGGAGGGGCGAAATTTCACTTTGTCAGAATTTCACAAATTTTATATGTTTTCAACACTTCTTGACGCCATGAACACAATGGCTCTATCCATTTATCCATCAAAGTTCTGCATTTTTTGGCCATTTTTCAGTATGGAGGTATAAGAATCCTTTTTGTAACGGATGCTTGTACTCTTCTTTTTCATTCCACTTAATGAATGAAGGCCTCCCCGTTCATTAAGCAGGGCCCGCAGACATAGTCCAAGTCGAACGAACTCTGTTATCAAGTCTTGTTGTCTTCTTTCATGTTTTATGTGTTTCTCCTGTTGTCTCATGTGCACATTAAGTTTTCTCTGTTAAGCAACAATTTATGCATGTAATTATTTAACGTATCTATAAGCAAATGATTTTGGATCAAGCGGTATCAGAGTAGGTATTTTTTAGATGTGAATTGCATGTTTGTATGCTAACAAGAAATAGGCTCTGAAGAGGCAAAGGGATACTAAAGTTTTTCGATCCCGAATTTAGGTGTGCACATCGAAGGAGAAACATGGCAGATGAAGAGGCTCATCATGAAGAGGAGCACAATTTCTGTAAAACCTTCTATTCAATGGCAGAGAATGTCAGTCAGTTTCCTTCAAGTTTGGAGAAAGAAGAAGAGAGAAATCTAGAAGAACAAGGTTCAGCGCATGGAAATGGTGGAGAAGAACCCCCTCCTTCTCCTTCCATGAGTGAAAATTCTTCTTCCTCGCATCACCATAATCGTAGAAATTCAAGGGATGCATCTAAGAAACCTTTCTTTAAATTAGACGTTCAATTTGATATTCCCATGTTGAATGGTGAAAGTAATGCAGAAAATCTTAATTAGATTAGGCAGATTGAAATCTATTGCAGGATTCAGCAGATCAATGAGGATGAGGCAAAGATTCAGCTAGTCTCTCTTTGGCTGAGTAGCACTGCTATCATTTGGTGGGAGAGCAAATTGTGAAGCGGTAAGAGTGTGGGTAATCTTCTTTCCTCATGGTTTAGTTTCATTTCTGCATTAAAGGAACAATTCTATCCCTTGGGTTATAAAAAAAAAAGCCTTAATGCATTGGCAATACTTAAGGCAAGACATAGGTCAAGATGTTCAAAGCTTTACAGAGGAATTTAGAAAACAAGCACTTACTTTGGACATTGCACTTGACTCACCTAAAGTAGTAACTAAGTATGTTGGATCATTACATAGTTACCTTAGACATTCATTATTATTTTTTGAACCAACTACTATTGACTCCGCCAGTGTGAAGGCAATCTGTCTTAGGAACAAGGGAAAATCTGAAACATATGATCATTTCAAGAAACCACCTTTCAAACCTTTAAATGGAAAACCCAAAGTGAAAGGGAAAGGAAAGGAGAAGAGGATGACATCAACCAAGAAATATGAAGGAGAAAGACCTTATTACAATCATTGTAAAAAGGAAGGTCATGATGATGATCATTGCTGGAAACAGTACCCGAAAAAGACACCAAAGAAGTATGGAGGAAAAGGGAAGAAGAAGACAGTGGCAACTGTGCAGCAAGACCTTGGATCCAATTCGGGAGATGAAGCATTGATCACAGTAGCAGGAACAAGAAGTACTCTTACACCTCATGTTAATTCTGAATCACATGAAGGCACTAGTTCAATAGATGAGTCTCTTCCTAATGAATGAAAGAGAATTGAACTATTTCATATTAGAGTTATCATAAATCATACAAAAGTGGAAACTCTATTTGATACTAGATCCCAAGCAAACTTAATTTTAGAGTCCTTGGTAAAGAAGCTAGGCTTGGAAACCAAACCACATCCAAAACCTTACCCACTTGGATGCATACATGATAAAGCAAAACTAAATGTAACTAAGCAATGTAAGGCTAAATTTGTGATCGCTTCTAAGTTAGTGGATGAGGTAAAACTTGACATGATACCATTGGATATCTGGGGAATGGTTTTAGGGAGTCGATATCTATATGATAGAAAGGTAATCTTCTTTCGTCATGAAAACAAATACCAAATCACAAAAGATGGGGTTGAATATATTGTAAGGGATAAGAAAACTAAAATCAATGCTAACCTTGTAAGTGCAAGACAAATGAAGGTGTTGGTGAATTCTAGTAAGGGTTGCATGCTTATGATTGTAAGGGGAAAAGATGCAAAATTATTTGATGCTTTCCAGGGTTGTGATCATGTGCATAAAAACGAATTATGTGAATTAATTTCTAACTATGATGAGATGTTTCAGGAACCAAAAGGATTACCTCCAAAGAGAGAAATCCAAAATGAGATCCATTTGCAGCATGATGCTCCTTTACCAAATATTGGCATGTACAGGATGTCGACAATTGAGATGGAGCAGATCAAAAAGTAGGTGCAGGAACTATTGTACCAAGGGGTCATCGAACTGAGCACTTCTCCATGCAGCTCACCGATTGTCTTATTGCCGAAGAAAGATGGCATATGGAGGATGTGCATGGATTATCAAGCACTAAACAAAATCACAGTGAAAAATCGTTACCCTCTTCCCCACATTGATGACTTATTAGATTAGTTAAATAATTCTATCTATTTCACCAAATTGGATTTGCGTAGTGGTTATCACCAGGTCCAAATTCCATAGCAGGATGTGTGGAAAACCGCCTTCAAGACCAAACAAGGGTTGTGCGAATGGATGGCGATGCCATTCGGACTTTGCAACGGTCTGGCCACTTTCATGAGGGTTATGAATGATATTTTTAGGCCTTTCATTAACGAATTTGTTCTTGTATATCTAGATGACATCCTTGTCTTTAGTAAAAGTTGGAATGAACATGTATGTCATGTGACGAAAGTGTTTGATGTATTGAAAAACAAAAAAATCTATGTAAAATTGTCAAAGTGTGAGTTTGGGAAAACCTCTTTGGTTTACCTAGGTCATATTGTTGGTCGTGGTCAGTTAAAAATTGATCCTTCTAAAGCTGAAGCAATTATAAATTGGCCTAAACATACTAGTGTAATCAAGGTTCTAGCTTTTTGGGTGCAGTACAGTATTGGAGGAGATTTATCACCAATTTCTCTATTATTGCAGCACCTTTACACGCATTGACAAGTGTAAAGCAAGTCTTTCAATGGGGAGGAAAGCAGCAGAAGTCCTTCAAAAAATTTAAAGAAAAGATCAACACTGCACCAGTCTTGGCCTTACTAGATCTCCAACAGCCATTCAAGATGGAAACAAATGCCAATAGATATGCCATGGGAGCTATACTAATGTAGCAAAAGAAGCCGATATGTTACCATTTAGAGAAGTTCTCTCAGGATGTGACAAACTATCCCACCTATGACAAGGAATTATATGCCTTGGTCTAGAGTGTGAAAAAGTGGAAACACTACCTGATCGGCAAGGAGACCATCATCCATATGGATCATTAGCCCTTGCAGTATCTTTAGTCACAGACCAAGTTGCAGCAATCTCGTCATTTTAGGTGGATGGGTTTTCTGCAGCAGTTTCATCTGGTAATAAAGTATAAGAAGGGCACTAGCAATAAAGTGGCCGATATGCTATCTCGCCCTCATATTTCTGCTTCTGTTATTTTGCATAATGCTTCGTTATCTTTCGAAAGTTATGCTAAACAATATGCTAATGATGATGACTTTAAGGAGATTTATGCAAAACTAACCGATGGTTCATAGGTGGACAACTATCACTTAATTTGAGAGACCAGCACCTCCCTTGTATCTAGTCATTTTGGTATTGAAAAAACTTTGTGTCATGTACAAAGATTTTGTTTTTGGCTTCATATGAAGAACATTGTGACTCGCTATGTAAAGGGTTGTGTGATGTGTTATGTTTCAAATCCCTCTAATAGAAAACTCAGGCTCTACACACCAATACCTATTCCAAGTCGTCCATGGGAAAGTGTTTCGATGGATTTTGTAAGAGGTTTGCCTTTGTATAGAAAAAGTCACGACTATTTGTATGTCATCGTTGACTGTTTTAGTAAGATGTGTAATTTATTGCCTCGTAAAAAGTAGATCATTGTAGAGAAGACTCATAATCTTTTCTTTCAGCATGTTTGGGTCCATTTTGGGTTGCCCACATCGATTGTGTCAGATCGGTACTCTCACTTTCTCAGAGAGTCTTGGACCAACTTATGAAAGATGATGGACACCAAGTTGAAAAGAAGCACGGAATTCCATCTGCAGACTAATGAATAGATAAAGGTTTTCAACCGCATCGTGGTACACTTGTTGCAAGGCTATTGTGGGAAACATCCTAAGTTGTGGGATGAGAATTTTCCATATGTGTAGCATTCCTACAACCAAGTAGTGTACTCATCTATGTAGCGTTCACCATTTGAGACATGTTTTGGTTACCTGCCAAAGGACACTTTTGATATGGTATTTGGAAGGGAAGATGACTCTAGTGCATGTAATGACAGGGACAAAGCACAACAGTTCTTTCAGGATCCAGTTGATTCACCAAGTAGTACAGGAGCAGTTGGAGAAAAATCAAGCCCGGTACAAGGCTGGACATGACCAACACTGAGTCAACCATCAATTTCAAGTGGGTAACAAAGTGTGATTCCACATCAGCAAGGACAGGATGAAGGGAGAAGGGAATAAATTGCGACCAATCTAGTATGGTCCATTCACCATCTTGGAGAAGATTAGAAACAATGCCTTTCATCTCTATTTGCCGATATATATGCAAATGTACTCCGTAGTGAATGTGGAGGAGATAAAGTTGTATGAGCCACCATTGATTATGGACACCGAAGAGGTGGGCAAAGTTCCTATAGTTGATGATTTTTCACCAGAGTATCTCGATGAGTTACCTGAAGACATCATCCTTGATAGAAGAACCAGGTTTTCATGATGGGGATATGTGGAATACCATTGAGTTGGTTTCGAGGGGATGCACCCTAGCAAGGCAAAATGGCTAGAGAAGGAAAGAGTGAGGGAACAATTCCCTCACTTGCCAATTGACTGATAAAGCTTTTGGCAGTCCAAAAGCTCCTCAATGGGGAGGATTGATTTAGGTGGATCTCTAGATAAAGTGGCATGGAAAAAGATAAAAATTCAAAGTGGTGGAAAGGAAATTAATTTGACATTAGATCCAAGTGCTCGTTGCCCTGATTCCAATGGTGTGAATGACACTCAAATCTGAGTCTAGATGAAGGAGATAGAGGCAGTCAAAGTTCGGTTGAATTTTGATGACTGGGCAAGTTTAACGAGGACACAATTTACACTTTTCTAGCAGACAGAATCCGACCAACTATGGGAAGATTCCCGGGAAAATCATGGCCTAGTTAAAAAGACTCCTTCGGTCCAAAAACGAATTTCCAAAAACACATAATTTGTTTTATTAACAAAAAATATATATAAAAGAGGGGGTGGTAGGCCACCAACCCCACCACCCCAACTCATAACCCTCATCCACATATAACCAACAATATTTGTTTATGGAGGTGTGGGCCACGACCCCCGACCCCTCCCCCACATCCCATGGAACCATTAAACCATACAACGGGCGGTGGGTTGGCCCTTGGGGCACGGACCCAACCATGCCCACTCTACACAAACAAACCATCAGCCCATTGAAAATTATTACAAAGGCGGAGGTGGGTACGGTCGACGGGCCACCCAAGGCGGGCCCGACCTAGCTAAAAATTTTAAATTTTAAAATTTTTGTTAGTAATGTGTAAAAAAAGGAGGCGGGGTTTAACTACTCGACCTCCTCCATATGAACCAAGCTCCCTAGCCAACTCTACTAATGGACAACTTGGGAAAATATGCCACCCATTTTTTTATTTAAAACACAGTTTTCAGTGTGCTCAGGCAGACGAGGCAGTGCATGTGGTTCGAGGTAGAATTTTGCAGGAGGGGCGAAATTCACTTTGTCCGAATTTTACAAATTTTATATGGTTTCAGCACTTCTCGACACCACGAGCACAATGGCGCTATCCGTTTCTCCATCAAAGTTCTGAATTTTTTGGCCATTTTTCAGTATGGAGGTATAAGACTTCTTTTTGTAATTGATTCTTGTATTATTCTTTTTCATGCCACTTAATGAATGAAGGCCTCCCCATTGATCGAGAAGGGCCCGGAGATGTAGTCCAAGTCAGACGAACTCCATTATCAAGTCTTGTTGTCTTCTTTCATGCTTTATGTGTTTCTCCTCTTGTCTCATGTGCACATTAAGTTTTCTCTGTTAAGCTACAATTTATGCATGTAATTCTTTAACACATCTATAAGAAAAAGATTTTGGATCAATATCAGAATTTTGTTAACTCTACCACACCCAAAAGCTCTGATACCTTATATACCACCTGTCCCCTGTCGAACTTGAGATAACATTTAAAAGACATTATTTATAGATCAATTCCGCTTATCGTCCATTTCGACTGCAGTTCTGTATAATAAAACTTCGATTCACCAATTCTCCGAAACGCACATATGTTTGGTCTATTTTGATTTTTGGTTATTACTTTGGTTATTTTTTATACTTATATGAAATAACACCATCGTAAATATTTGATATATCATCTTATCACTTGTGTGTGCTAGGGGGGCATTGTTTATAGTATTGTAACTTCAAATTTCCTCTCTGTATATTTAAATCTCATCGATTTTTAGTTATGATTTTTAATTGAGGTTATTTATGCCATATATGATGGCTAATCTCTAATTTGGGGGTGATTGTTATAACAGATTTCTAATAAGTAGCCACCATTGGAACGAATCATGTTTTCCACCAATAAAACTTTGCTCGATGTCAAAGTAATTCGAAATTATAGGAAAATGATCGTGAAACACCGTGGTTTCTCTAAATTGCTCAAGCCAATATGGATAATTAGTTTCATATGCTTCACCAAAGGCCAAATGGTGACTATTTCATGATGATTTCAATGGTAAACCTGTGAGGTTTTTTCTCATCAAAAACCAAATTTGGGAAATTGGTTAGTGTTGTTTCTATCGACAATAATTTAGAGGTCCAATTTAAACCATTATTTCGGTTTTCATGTGATGGATGTAATTAATTTTTGTAAAAAGATTCATGAAGATTGTTTAAGGCTCCTCTTTATATAAATATGTAATCAATACGACCGAGAAAAGGATTTCAGTCCTGGGAGAAAAGGCTAGACATTGTTGTGTGTTTAATCTATTTCTGAAGGGGCATTATGTCATTATGCATTACAGTTGTGAGGAAGAAGTATTTTCTACAGGCAGAGATCAAGTGCAGTTGATAGAAGACTATGCACTACCATTGTTCTATGAAGTTTATGTATTCGATTTCATTGATTAATAAAGATTTGTTTCATTAATTTATGTGTAACACTACTATTTGCATTATTAATTGAAATAAGTTTTTGTTTTAGTCTTTTAATTTGGATTTTTGATGTATGAATTAATTGTTAGCTTTATGCAGTATTGTTGAGTTTACTTGTTAATTCATTTCGAAGTCTAATTAGACTATTCTAAATATTTAATCTTAAATGTAATTAGAAAATTGAAATATGTGTAGCAACAAACATTTATTATTTTAGATCGGAAAGTTGTCTTGTGATTTAGGATAATAATTGTTTGCTTACATACATGATGTATTATTTGAACTAATTCAGTAATTCATCATGAACCTTTGTAGTTCTTATGCATATGATAAATAAGGAATTGGATATATTTTCAATAGGATCTTATGTAACTATTTACTAAGTGTTTAATTGTTAATATTTATGTTAATGAGGAATTAGATCTTGTGAGCTATCTACATGACCTAATTCCTCTATCCTAATTCCAATTATTTAAATCTTGTTTTCCCATTAAGTTAATTTCCTCTTGATTGAGAGAAGGATTGCCCTTTCCTTCAATCGAGATAGGATAGATTAATTGCATTATAGGTTAATTTTTGCATGTTAGTTCTAGTTCTTGCTTCTTAAAAGACCTCTTCTCAAAGAGGAAAATCTTAGAGTGGTTTGGTTGATCCACAAAATCATTTTAAGGGTCATTCTCTTGCCTGCTTAGGAAGTATAATTGATTTGATATCCCTGCCTATTGGTAACTAAAGGAACATCTTAAACCGATAGTGATAGGGAAAAGATAACTAAACCTAGTTAAACTAGTCAGAACCACCATTTCAACATAAAAGGAGATGTTCTAAGGTCCAGACTGGGTGGTCTCCCTTATAGTGTTGTAGGCAAATAATCTCGAGCCTTCAACATTTTTGGTGCCGCAGGGAGGGCCTAAAGCTAGTTACTTGTTTTAATTTTTTCTTACCATCTTCAGCTAATCATGGCTACTATTTGCATTCCTATACAAGCACACTTTCATTTTACTTGAGCCCACATCAGGTATGCCCAAGAAGAATATTGAGTCCTTATCAAATTTCAAATTCAATGGTGAGAATATTTTTGCATTTAATCACACTTCTCATTTTGTTAATAGATGTAAATATTTTAATATAATCATAGATAACGATATTTGCACACTTTTCCCTCTCACATTCAGAGGACGAATTTAGAAATGGTTCCATGTACTTACCGCAAAGTAGATCCACTCATGGAACCATTTTAGGCAGGTATTCCTGAAAGCACATCAAGATTGAAATTTTGATCAATTGTGTTTAGAACTAGAAAACCTTACCATGTACAATAATGAATCTTTAGATCATTTTTCAAATCGTTTTTGGTTTCTTTGTTTTAGATTTCGTTTAGATGATTTTCCTTCAAGTGATGATTTAATTGAACATTTTACTTTTCTTGTCTCTTCTAAATCTGAAGATAACAAATCAATGAAGAACATGACACAACTAAGATTGAATCAATAAATGATTTTATTGAACCCAGACCTGAAATTTTAATTGAATCAATTTTTAATCTTGAATGTGATCAATCAATAGGTTTGAACTAATTTGATTTACCACAAGATTAGATAATGTAAATTTCAATTTATCATCTCTTAAGGCAAAGTTAGAAAATTATAAACATGTAATTATAATTGAAAGAAGGTCTTTAGACCCGAATTATAATATGGTGAGTTATATAGATGAATCATTTCAACCGTCATTATACTCTAGTGAACATTATTTCCTTTATCCTAATGTATTTGTATACCGGGATCTAGTAAATGATGATTACCTTAATATTTCATTTGATAATTTCCTAGTCTTTGTTATGAATATTTTGCATCTATCACTCACTTGGATAGTTATTTAATAATCGAAACCCTCTTCTTCTGTATTTTATGATTCTATTAGTTCAATTCAGTCATTCGATTATCATAAGAAAGAGGTAATTTATGACACTTACCTTGATGATTTCAAGAATAACATTCTATACAAAGCATTCAAATTTAGAATATTTACACTCATGGACTCTATTTTATTTTCTTGAACACAAATGTAATTTTAACAATTTTGATGATTTATTTTTTTTAAAATATTGCATTTATAGGTTTTTGATGGAATGTCTTTTTAGTGCCAATTCATCGATTGAAGTCCATTATAGGTTCCAGAATTTCCTTGCAAAACTATTCTGTATTTTTAATGTTCATAACGATTTGTTTGTTTTTGCATGATTTCGTTTTTTTTTTTCTCTTCTCATTCTTTTTGCAAGCATGTTCAATCTTTCAATATTGAGTATCCTCAAGATCTATTAATTAAAAATGATAATTGATTTTTCATAACCCTGAATATAAAAATTCATTTTGTTTACAATTTAACTTGATATTCAAAAGTTCATTTCAATTTTCTCATCGCGATTCAAATATCACTCTCAGGAATGTTCCTTTATGACATGCCTTGCCATCATCTCCTTTGGTAATTTTTCACTGTCTAACAAATTCATCCATTCTTTGATGATCTAATAGATATTTGTTTATAGGAAACTTTGCAGAGCAGATGGTTCGCTAACAGGTTTTTTGTAAATAAACCAATTTTTGTACACATTTTAACATTAGATGTATATAATGAATTTTGTTCCATTTTTTTTTTTATTTCACTATATTATCACTGACGTTTGGCTTGTACATATAGGTAGGTGTTAAGATTAGAGAATGGTTACATTGGAAGTTTAGATTATATTAGGAGTAGTTTAGATTTCTTTTTGTTTTATAGATTGAATAAAAGATGAATTGTAATAAATACATGAAATAAAATGAACATCTATGAAATAAATTGATTCTAAAATTCTTCTAGGTATGTATCATTATTATCATCTATTTGTTTTTATTTCAATTTGTTTAAGTTCCCACTTAATTTTTCTCTCTTATATTTGGTGTCATTTTTGCAGGTTTGTATTAGTTCAACTTTTGTGAACAACTTGGTTGTGATGAAAACAAAATGCGTAAAGGAGAAATATTTAAAGACTTGTTGAAGGAGTTTTTCTTAATATAATATTTCCCTTCTTAATATTATGATATGTTTTAATGCAAATCATGATTAAGGAAAATCATCTTTGTTAAAGCTCACAAAATCAATTGTTAATCACAACTCTCAATTTGTTTATTTTAATAAAATAAACATCAACAACTCTTTAAACAAGACAATAACTTGACAAATATTTATAAACACAATCTTAATGCTTTTATGTTAAGTCATTATCATCTTGTTTGAGTTGTTTTCATTCCATGCTTTTGCTTTTATCAACTTGTTTGTTTTGATTCTTGGTTTCTTTTCTTTTTCACCCCTTTTCATGAAGTTGATTACACGATATATCATTTTCAATTCCTTTGAAAATATTCGTGCATATTCTGATAATAATATTATCAAATTTTCAGTTGGAGGGATTTATTTTTCAATCTAAATTTGGTTTCATATATGTGAAATTTTTAACTCTATTTTTGACAAAATTCAAGAGTTAAAAGGAAGAATATCAAGTTAACCATCATATTGCTTTCATTTAAATTTTGATTTGAAACTCCGATTTCTTGTTTCTTATCATTTTGATGATCTCATTCTATAACATAAGGGATAGTTTTACAACAACTTATTGTACACTCAGCTTTCGCTAAAAGAAACACAAAGCAATTTCAGAAGTTTAGTTTTTAAAACTCTTCCATATCATCCCAAATCTCTTAATGATATAGTTGTCTCCCCTTCTATTATCACTAATTCTCAGAGTAAAAAAGTTAAAAATTTTAACTTGAAAGATAGAGGATCTATGTAAAAGAGCCAGCATACCATCATCATGAATTTCAATGACTACAACATTGTTGATATGGTTACCAAGCCTGGATAATGGATCATAAATTTTCGTTGTGTGAAAAGAAGTCTCATCACGAGATGGCTTGTCCATAACCATCAAAAATTGTGAATGGAATTATTGTTATATGGTCACCAAGCGAGGGCAATGACTCTCAAGGTTTTAATAAAATAATTTTTTCTTTGAAGATTGAAACACAAATGGGATACTGAGATCTTGGGCTAAGAGGTAACCCTGCTGAGGTTATGGATGCCTACTAGTAGCAGTGGCTCTACCTGTGATTATAAGACTTCATATTTATAACTAAACAAAACAACATGATTTAATGCCTTAAGTTTAAGATGTCATCAATTTAAAATGTTGTTGTCAGTTATCACTCTTACAATCAATATTTATGAGACACAAAATGATAGTATTTTGATTTTGCTTAAGAGTTTCGAAGAAAAATATGAATCCTAGCAATTTGATTTAATTTTACGTATATTCCTTTTTCCTTTGAATTTTATCATTTGTTTTTATAGAAATAATTGGTTCTTCCCAATATGTCACCATTGTTGTGGTAAAACACAATTTCCCCATTTATCACTTATAAATCCTACGTGGGGACCCTTTTATCTGATCAATTAGTAAAACTATTATTGTATTTTGAGTATGTGGATGGATTAAACAAGATCATTTCATTTTTATCTTTCTATCTCATCTTTTTTTACCTCCTTTGGATTAGCAATTTCCAAATTGGGTTTGTTTTAGCCACTTTAGCCTTCTATTTTTATTTATTACTCTTTTCTTTTAGTATTTTATCTTCTTTTTTTTCTTTTGTAAAAATGTTTCATTCTTGTAAATAATATTAATTATCCTTTTATTTTTTTAAATAATACTTTTTGTAAAACTTTTTGTCATAACCCCTGAGACCAAGATTGTGCCTAAGCCTTTAGCCTTAGGCATGACACAGTGGCATAAGTTTAAAAATCATATATCAGATGCACATTAGACCAAAGTACAAACCATATACAAGATATCATAGCAATTTATATTAAACAAGACATATGTTATAACTAAATTCTGATATCAATTGAAATAATATATGCAGGGAGGTTTCAAACTATATTAAACAAAGCTCGAAGGTCAACCACATAGTAGGATTTAATATATTAATAAGTCCAATATTAAGCTAAGTCTTGCACATGTGGTTCAACCAAAGTCCCGAGGGTTTATAGAATATATCAAAACATTCTATCAAATTTTCCCATGTTCCAATGGTTATGAAACTCCTATATGAGTCTTGACCCCAAACCTGTGATATGGTCCTCCTCACGCCACGTGTTACACTTCCATTATCCCAAATAATATAAATATCAAGATTTTCATATGGTTTTGTGTTAAAACTCTGATGTAGCTTACAACCCATATTACCAGTATGACTTCGAGCAAGATTTGTGATATGTTCCACTCCTGCAACGTCAACGCCATGTTCAACATTCCATGCCACATGTCATCCTGCTCCCATAGGTCAGAGATATCGGGAATTTGACGTCATAACATTATTTAAAAAAAAACAATGGCACAAAACTCTGATGGGTTACAAATCTGATATAACTTTCAACTATGATTAACATCATAGTTTTAGTTCCAGCCTCCATATCAAAACTTCGATATGGTTTACCTCCAATACCTATGAACCCAATATGATTTATACATCACATTTATAAAATGGCATCAATTCCGTTGCACATATCGGAATTTTGTTAACTCTGCCAAACCTAAAAGCTCTGATACCTACTCTATCACTTGTCCGCTGTGAGACCTGATATAATATTTAAAAGAGATTATTTACAGATCAGTTCTGCTTATTGTCAGTTTTGACTACAGTTCTGTATTGTAAAACTCTAATTCACCAATTCTCCGATACACACATTTCTTTGGTCTATTTTTATTTTTGTTTATTGTTTTGGTTATTTTTCAGACTTGTATGAAATAACACCATCATAAATATCCGATAGAGAATTGTGTCACTTTTTTGTGCCAAGGAGGCAGTGTTTATAGTATTGTAAATTCAAATTTTTTCTTTGTATGTTTAAATCCCTATTACCCCAATCACATATGTCAATAAACTAAGGACTCTCAAACCCCTAAAAGTTTTTTTTCAAACCCTAAAGGATCAAGGTCAACTGATTACATCATTTCCTAGAAGTTCTCCCTGAATAACTACTTAGAACTGGTAATAACTAGACCGTACAGACCGTTCCATGCAGAGGGTGTGATGCATCTCACCTGTTACACACTAGGGGTGTGATGCATACTGAAAAGCCCTTCTGTAGGGTGTGATGAGCGAGAGTAGATAAACGGCAGAGGCGGTTGGTTAGGTGGAAACTCAGAGAATCTTCTAGAAACTGCTCATATGACACTTGCCTCTCTAAATTCGCCTAGGGATGAGTAAGAGGTAATGAAATATCCAAGTGGAACCAAGAACTATTAATGAAATGACACTAATCAAAAACCCATAAGCTAACTCACCCCCCTGCAAATATCTATATATGGATCCCTCATCCTAGAGATCCAGAGGTTGGAATTTTGTATTTTGTAAGGAAGTGTTGTTGGTTTCTCTGTGAGACATTGTATTGTTGGGTGATCTAGCTTTTCATGAGGTGAAGAGGGCTTTCATGCTAGGAGGATGGCGTTGGATCAGATAGCTGGGTTGTAATCCTCTCTTCTACTTCTATCAATAAAGCTATTTGAGTTTTCCTCCATATGCTTGCTTATTTCTAAATCTTGTATTTGTGTATGCATTTTTATGGTTAATGTACATCTGATTCTACATTTTTTATGGTATCATAGATCTCTATGCTTTGATGGTATCTTGCTTCTTTGACTCTATAGGTGTTCTTTGAAGTGGCACAAGTGAGAAAGGACTGGTGAAGCTCTATCAAAGGAGAGAGGAAACAAGCAAGGAGCCAAGCGAAAGACTGAGGTTGGTGCTCTCTGCTTCTCTCTTATCTATAATACATAAAGGGAAACACAAGTTGCTTTGAATTGTTCGTTTCTAAGATAGCTACCCATCTTAGTGGGACTAGCAGATCTGAATAGACAATAGATTTCCTGGAAACAAAATGGCGACTCTACCGGGGAGCAAATAGTTTGTTTGTTTGTTACTTTTATTTGCTTTATAAACTATAGACGGAGCTTGAAACTAAGCCAACTAGCCTTCGAACTGCTTTTGCTATGCAACTGCAAAGGAGATCAATGCTGCTTCAGCCAATCTCTGGGTTGGTTTATGAACTGAACATTTCACTTGCAAACATCCTAAGTGCCCTGGTGGTAGCTCAATAACCTCATTAGATCATACCTCTATACTTTGTGTTTATTGTCTATCATAAGCTTGGCCTAAATCCCTGAACTTAGCTGCAAACTGTGAGTAAAAACCAAAATCAATCTCATCCTTGGACCATCGCATTGTCTCTCATTGGCAGTCTGGATGCATCACACCTCCCATGTGTTGTAGGTGATATGCATCCGTGTTTCACTTAAGGAAAGGTGCGATGATTGAATGAGATTGTTTCTCTCTCTAGATTTTAGTTTTTTCTTCATTGTTTTCAGCTCTATTTAGTAGTTTTGTAGCCTATGATCAGTATATCACTGTTGAAGCATTCTTCCTTTACATTATTTAGCCTCCATTCATAAGGAATTGTGAATATTTTTTATGTGTTTTTCATCATTTACATTCCTCCTTTGCAAAAAGTAGCTTAATCAAACTGTCGTCTTTAGATTTGAAAGTGTCGCAACTGTCGCTTTCAGTCAATAAAAAGAGTGTAGTAAAGTCTTCCTATTTTAGATAGTCGATTTTACTTGTGCCATTGTATTTGATTTGAATTGTCAATTCTTTGAAGTGTCGAAAGTAGTTTTCTAGTCTAAATTGAAAGTGTCATCTTAGTCTTCCTTTCGTTTTTTGGAAGAAATTGCTAAAGTGTCGCTTTGAAGAAAGTAGTTCAGATCTGTACTTAGTTTCCTTTTTTTTTCCATTCACACATTAAGGAAACAAAAAAGAAAATACATGCATGTGAATTTGCATTTAGACTGCATACGGAAGTTGATTTAGGAAAAGTGCATTTAGTGTGTGCTCTCTGCTCTCTGTTGAAAGAATCTTACTCTTCTTTCCTTAGTAGCTAGGATTTTCATTGCTAAAAGAAAATAAATGATTGTTTATCATTTTAGATTGCATATTTAGGAATTGTACATCTACATCACGTGGTGAACCTTCAATGAACATAAAAACGCTTTGGAACCTAACACACAACATCTAGAAGTCTAGGCTAGAGACTATTACGATGTCGTAAAGCCTAGTAACTATCGTTTTCATCGTAGGTTGGGTGATTCCTCCTCTTTGATATGACAAGTGCCAGTACGGACTTGTGCTCCCACGTACTGTCGAGTATATATTGGGAGATCACAATAGGCTGATATGCTTTATCCTTAGGAAGCTGTGTCTACCACCCTATCGATCGCAATGCACTAAACACAACATTCAAGAAGATTGGCTGTCATACGTAAAGTCTTTGGTAATTTCTCTATAATTTACCACCAAGGTGTATATTGCATTTTTGCGATTAGTTTGGTAATCCCTCTGTCTAGATTTCCAAAGTAGTCACTTTCATTCCTTTCGAATCCTTAAAAGAAAAGGTCCATTTGAGAACTTGTCACTTCAGGCTCATTAAAAATCGAAGGCAACTAGAGTCACCTTTATCTTTTTCTCAACTCTTAAAAATTGAAAAAGAAAGTTATGTCAAAGCGTCATAAAATTTATTTAATTCAGAATAACATCATTGTTCCCTCATTGGTCTTAGGTTGAGATAATGGAGTCTACCAATCAAGGATTTCCCCATGGGGGAAATCCTAGTCCTTTCTCTTCTTGGGGAGATATTGGTGCTCCATACATGGCTACATTGTCCCTTCCAGGACTTACAATTGGCCTGCCGGTTTGGCTATTCTCGACCTCTGTCATTCAAAACACTATAATTCCTCAACAATTGAATCAGCAACCAGATGATACTAGAGTTTCTCCCCCACCTTCTACTTCGATTGTTTCTCCCTCTCCTTCTTCCTCTTCGCTTGGTGAAACTGGTAACACTAAAAACCAAGTAACTGAGAAGAAGAAGAAAGGGAAGGAGAAGAAGAAGAAGAAGCCAGCCGTGCAAGGGGGCAACCATGCATCGTCCGGCGAAAATCCACACACTGCACCTTCCAAACCCAAAAATTCATGTGTCATTTGCAAAGGAAACCACTATCATCGAGATTGTCCTTGCATCCTGTGGATCTTGAGAGACTGGTCTCCCCGCTTGCATGATCCAATGTCTTCAACCTCTATCAATCATGTTGAAAGTACACCATCAACTAGTGAAAATGAAGTCAATAGGCAAAAAGGAAGGTCTAAATTTCCTTATAGGCTATGTGACGGTGATCATGCCCTCCACCATTGTCCTTCTCTAGACAAAGCTAAAAGAGCCTTGGATAACCATCCTACTTCACCACAGTGACTTCCACTTGGATGCAAGAAACTCTTGCCAAGTCCATCGCTAGTTGAAATTCAACTTGCATAGCTCTATTATCGATCGAAGTGCCTACCATTGAAGATAAACCCTCTGAGTCTACATCAGACCAAAGTCAACAGGTTGAGATGGCAGTCGACCCAGTCTTGTCTTCAGAAGGTCCAACTTTAGATGATACAGTCTCCAAAGAGAATAAGAATGACACCGTTCATATTCTTTTTGTTAACATAAAGTCTGATGAACATGGGGGCAATCTACCCATTCCTCTACCATAGGAGGGAAGTTCCCCATTTCAAGAGATTCATTTGGCCATTTATTTGGTCCCTCCTCCAAGCAATCTAGTCGTTTCCTTTGATTGGAATTACTAGCAGGACCCCGCCTTCCATCTAATGTACCATTCCAAATCATAGTACAAGTGTACAAAATGATCATGGCTGGCACTATCATAAATGAAGGGGCTTCCATGAGTATCCTTTGCTCGACTTCTTAGAAAGGACTTGGTTCACCATCACTTCTACCTGAGATTCGAAATTTGTCAGGCTTCAATAAAGGAACCAGTCAACCGTTAGGGATCCTTCCAAATTTTCCTATAACTTTGAGAAGGAAAATCATTCATCTAAACGTGATGGTAGTCCAAGGGCCACTAGATTACAATCTAATCCTTGGGCGTGACTACATTTACAGCATGGGAGCTATTGTTTCTTCACTCTTTCGGGTGATGTGTTTCCCGTGTGAAGGCAGAATGGTACAACTTGTTGACCATCTTTCATTCCCTGGTTCAAACACACTACTAGTCACATGCTATCCTTGAATGGTCCCTTTGCTCAAGGGATGTCTCATCAACCTCCAATCTGTCCACCTGATGACCACAAGTGATTCGATAAATGTGACAAAATCCAAGAGGCATGCACCCTAGTCTGCTTCGACAGGTGAACCCAGATAAAAGATAGATTTCCTTGTAGATATATGACTAGTCTGATACACCCGTTCGTTTAGGATATGGGATCAGTCTGGAAAAATATTTCCTGATCGAAGGTTATGTGATTAGAAGCTCACACCATTACCTTTGTCTATTTCGATGGATAAAGCCAAGGAAGTGTTTTGTATGCAATGCGGACGAAACAATCTTGCTTTAATGCAAGGACTTCCATATGGTAACCTAGAAACTCTACTTTTCTTTATACCTAGGGGCATGCAAACCTTTTATTCACAAGTAAAAAGCGACCAGCGTAACTCTAACCCTGTAGTATTTTACTAACTCCAACTGCTCAGGTTAGATGATTGGTCTAATCCACCATTCACCTTTGTCGATAGCACCGACAAAGCAAAATAAATGTTTTGTCTGAAACTATCCTACCTAACCTCAGTAGTTCATTAACTCTTAGTTCTGTAGTTGGTCGTTCCTATCCTGCATACAAAATTCTCATGAGCAAAGTTTCGCATGGGGCAAGCTCATTAAAAAATGAACCTACTAATAAGATACATCTTTAAAAGACAACTGGTACGAGAAATGTTTCTGCAAAGTTCAAGCTCATTAAAAAATAAACCTAACACTGAGCATAGTTTCCAAAGATTCAAGCTCATTAAAAAATGAATCCACCCTTGGTAAATAACCTTTGTGATCACATTGCTATCAGCCTCTTAAGCCTTGGTCGTGTCCTTACTATCACCTCCACTCTTTTAGCCGATCATACACCGCCACTGATTGTTTACCATTTTGAGGAACAATTGCGATGAGTAATTCTGTTAGCCACCTTCTTTACACTACCGTGCTTGAAAAGTTCCAAACTTACCTCGAACCAGTTGCTACCCAAATACATCACTCATTCCTCAAAGGAGAGTCTCTTTTAAGCTCTTTCTAGACTCATAAAATATGAAAAGATTGTCGAGCTACTGGCCTTTCTAGCTCGTTAAAGTAAAGGGAAGTGCCATCCCTCCTCTATATTTTAATCTTCATTGACCTGAGGGATCATTACACAAAAATATCAAGCGCTTGTCTTGTTCGGCTCGCTAAAACTATCGAAAAGTCATCCCTTTCATATTATTTATACTTTTTCGGACTTAAGGGATTATATCACGAAAAAGGACTACTGGAGTTTCCTTTTTGTCTCTTTTCAAACTCTCTAAACATGAAAAGGACCGAGTTATCTTTGTCATTAAACTCATTCAAACAATAGCGACAAACTTGTCCATACAGGCGAGAGCGAGTTTCATTGTCACTAGGCTCACTAAAACATAGCGACCGGTTTGCCCGAAGGGAAAATTATAGAACAAGCATATGTTATCCTCCTCAAGCTTGAAAAAAATAAAGAGGTATTGGTTAGAAATGACTAAGGAAAAAGGGAAGAAAACTTGAAGAACTTCATTGGTAGTAGGTCGCTCTTGAACATGACACTTTCACTCCGTCACCATGATTGAGTCAGGTTGGGTTATTCCGTTCACCAGTCATATCACCATTGGTCCTCCGTACCATCCATTTTTTTGGGGTTAATGCTACCAATCCATTTCAGTGTCACTGATATGTTCAAGAGAAGTCGCTCAGAGAATTCACCAACCTAGGTAATGCCTCATCCATTGCAATACCTTCACACTCCATCCTTTCATGACCGCCCCCCTGAACCTTGTATCATCAGATCGTTTTCACCTCCACAAAATCATTTCTCCATTCCGTGTCGTAGATGTGGGATTCATTAAGGCCCTCCTATGACGAGTCACTTCTTATCGACATTAGCTCATTATCCAAGAATTTGACTTAGGAACAACCCTTTTAGTACTTTGAAGCTTGCATGCCTCAATGGCAAGTTTCTCACTTCTGGTGACAGGTTTACATCAATAGCCTTCGACTGAAAGATTTTGCGTGGTGTTCGACATCGACTCATGAATTCACACTATGTGAATTGTACTGCAGTACATTGAGGGTCATTATCATTATCAGTGATCCCTCTCACGCTTGTTAACAGCTTACATCATTGGCTGGTAATCTGGCGATGTCTTTCCATGTTCAACATCAAAACATCTTTTCACATGGATCGACTTGTACATCGGGCGAAGATTGAACGATTTTGAAGACCCCGAATCTAGTTTCATCCATCTAGGCTACGATATATTCTAGAAAATAAAGACATCAAATGTACTTCGTAGCTGCATAGATAATCATCCAAGCTAAGGGATGATGGCTCTACTAGAATCATTAGTATGCCACACAAACGATTGTCTATCCTATGTACATGAAAATGAATTTATAAAGCTGAGAATGGAAATGCCCACCTCAGCTAGATCATTAAAATATGATGAAGATAATGTATTGTATTGTATCTTATTACAGGTCACCTTCCAGTTTGAAAAACCTCGAATCCTCATTATAAAGCATTTCACCCGACATCAAAAGACGTACGACCTCATGCTTTAAGGGACAATTGTTATAGACATATTTGGGCACTGCAACCCCAATCACATATTTTGATAAACCAAGGGCTCTCAAACCCCTAAAAGTGTTGTTTCAAAACCTAAAGGATCAATTCAACTGATTACATCATTTCCCAGAATTTCTCCCTGAAAAACTACTCAGAACTGGTCAAAACTAGACCATACAGGCTACTCCATGTAGAGGATTTGATGCATCTCACCTATTACACACAAGGGGTGTGATACATACTGAAAATCCCTTTTGTAGGGTGCAATGAGCGAGAGCAGACAAATGGCAGAGGCAATTGGCTAGGTGGAAACTCAGAGAATCTTCTAGAAACTGCTCCTATGACACTTGCCTCTCTGAATTCACCCAGGGATGAGTAAGAAGACATGAAATATCCAAGTGGAACCAAGAACTATCAGTGAAATGACACTAATCAAAAACCCAGAAGCTGACTCACCCCCTTGCAAATACCTATATATGGAATTTTGTATTTTGTAAGGAAGTGTTGTTGGTTTCTCTATGAGACATTGTATTGTTGGGTGATCTAGCTTTTCATGAGGTGAAAATGGATTTCATGTTGGGAGGATGGCATTGGATCAGACAGCTGGATTGTAATCCTCTCTTCTACTTCTATCAATAAAGCTATTTGAGTTTTCCTCCATATGCTTTCTTATTTCTGAATCTTGTATTTGTGTATGCATTTGTATGGTTAAAGTACATCTGATTCTACATTGTTTATGGTATCATAGATCTCTATGCTTTGATGGTATCTTGCTGCTTTGACTCTACAGGTGTTCTTTGAAGCGGGACAAGTGAGAAAGGAGTGGTGAAGCTCTATCAAAGGAGAGAGGAAACAAGCAAGGATCCAAGCGAAAGACTGAGGTTGGTGCTCTCCGCTTCTCTCTTATTTATCATCCATAAAGGGAAACACAACTTGCTTTAAATTGTTTGTTTTTAAAGATAGGTACCTGTCTTAGTGGGACTAGCAGATCTGAATAGATGCTAGCTTTCCCATAAACAATCCCTTCGATTTTTAGTTATGATTTTTAATTCAGGTTATTTCCACCATATATGATGGCTAATCTCTTATTTTGGGGTGATTTTTACAACAAATTTCTAATAAGAAGCCACCATTGGAATGAATTCTATTTTTCACCAATAAAACTTTGCATGTTATCAAAGTAATTGAAAATTGCAAGAAAATGATCGTAAAACATCGGGATTTCTCTTAACTTCTTGAGCCAATACGGAAAATTACTTTCATCTTCTTTGCCAAAGGCACAATGGGACTATTTTATGATGATTTCAATGGTAAACCGGTGATGTTTTTTCTCATCAAAAGCCAAACATGGGCAATCAGTTAGTGTTGTTCCTATCAGTAATCATTTAGAGGTCTAATGGAAACCGTTCTTTCAGTTTTCATGTCATGGACATAATTAATTTTTGTAAAAAGATTCAAGGGGAATATTTAAGGCTCGTCTTTTTATAAATATGTAATCAATAGGGCAGAGAAAGGGATTATAATCTTGTGAGAAAAGGCTGGATGTTATTGTGTGTTTAATCTATTTGTGAAGGGGCATTGTGTCATTTTGCATTACTGTTGTGATGCAGAAGTCTTTTCTATAGGAAAAGATTGAGTGTGGGCACCACAGGACTATGCACTGCTGCTGTTATTTGAAATTTATCTATTCGGTTTCAATGATTAATAAATATTTGTTTCATTAATTTATGTGTAACACTATTGTTTGCATTATTAATCAAAATGAGTTTTTGTTTCAGTCTTTTAATTTGGATTTCTGATGTATGAATTAATTGTTAGCTTTATGCACTATTGAGTTTAATTATTAATTCATTTAGAAGTCTGATTAGACTATTCTACAGATTTAATGTTAAATGAAATTAGAAAATTGAAATATGTGTAGGAACAAACATTTATTATTTTACAGCGGCAAGCTATCTTACGATTTAGGATAATAATTGTTTTCTTGCATACATGATGTCTTATTTGAACTAATTCAGTAATTCATCATGAATCTTTGTAGTTTTATGCATATGATAAATAAGGAATTGGATATATTTTCAATAGGCTCTTATGTAAATATTTACTAAGTTTTTAATTGTTATTATTTATGTTAATGAGGAATCAAATCTTTTGAGTTATCTCCTTGACCTAATTCATCTATCCTAATTCCAATTTTTTAAATCTTCTTTTCCCATTAAGTTAATTGCCTCTCGATTGAGATAAGGATTGCCCCTTCCTTCAATCAAGATAGGATAGATTAATCACATTATAGTTTATGTTTTGCGTGTTAGTTCTAGTTCTTGCATCTTAAAATCCCTCTTCTCAAAGAGGCAAATCTTAGAGTCGTTTGGTTGATCCAAAAAATTAGCTTAAGGGCATTCTCTTACCTGCTCAAGAAGTAGAATTGATTTGATGTCCCTTCCTATTGGTATCTAAAGAAACATCTTAAACCGATAGCAATAGGGAAAAGGTAACTGAACCTAGTTAAACTAGTCATAACCACCATTTCAACGGAAAAGGAGATGTTCTAAGGTTCATACCGCATGGTCTCCCTTATATTTTTGTAGGCAAAGGATTTTAAGCCTTCAACATAACCATTCTCCACGATCAACACATAATATATATCCTTTTCGCGTCAAATAGAGTTTATTCAATAAAAATCTAGATCAAAGATAGCTTTAATAATTATGTCAAGGCATATTTATCACAACATTTTCGTAGCCTAGTTTGATGGTTTATGAATTTCTTGTGAACATGCACTTGGACATCCATTTATTGTCCTTTCCTAGTTATAAATTGTCATGTCAAAACGCTTTTCATGATTTAATATATTTGGTTTTGTATTATCTTGCAATGCACTCACTTTTGTCATTTAAAAATGTGTTCATTCAATGATAGAGTTTCATTGAAGTTTGGTTTCACAACGTACAAAAATTATTCATAGATCATAAACATTATGTGACTTTTTGTATTGGTAAATGAGTTATATTTCACATCTTTTTTTAAACAAGGTTGTATAGTTAACATTCCCTACTGCTCAGCCCAATTTAGTTACTAATTTACTTTGCATTGCTATGATGTAATTAGTTTTGGTTAAACGTAATTTGTCCAAAAATTAGTACACACACACACACACACACACACACACATATATATATATATAGATGGATAGATATGAATGAACTTAAATATTGAAATGTAAATTATCAAATGCATACCGTGATAATTAGTAAATTAACATAATCATTAATTAATTGTTATCAATTATAATATCATTCAAATAATAAGTATATCATTCTAACTATGTGACACATTTAATAAATATTTCAATTACAACTCCACAAAACCTAAATTTATTTTCGTGTTACACATACATAGAAGCTCCAAGGTACATGAGCATAGACACAACAATAAGCAGAATGGACATGCAAGTTTTGTGGCACAATGGTGGGTCGCGGTAATGGGGCAAAATGAATTAGAGGTTTTATTGCTACAGGAAATAATTTTGGATTTTATTTTGAAATAAATAGAATTTGATAGCAAAATTAGTTGTTAATGGTTGATTAATGTTTTTCTGAATAATTGTGTTTTAACTAAAAAATAAGAAAGAAAATAAATTAACGATTTTTTCTCATTTAGAAGTTCTAACTGTAGATTCCAAAATATCAATATCTTATTGAAATATATAATAAAACATACTTTTGACAATATCATTATAATCTTGAAATATGTATAACGTACATTAAACAATATTTCTGAAGTGACGTGTGAAATAAATATGAAATTCCAACTGTGTCAGCAGTCACCCAACATTATTATTTCTTACTTGTGGTGTCTAGATAAAAGACAAAGTTGCAGTTCCATGGGGGAAGATGGGTTGTATGAAACATAGGAGCAATGGAAACAAATCTAAATATGCATGACATATTCCAAATTTCTTTCTAGAAATTGTTTCCTTTATACCATGTATTTAAAAATTATTAAAAATAATAAATTTAATTTGTAGTTTAAGTATTCTAATGATTAACTAAATTAATATTGAAATTACTTAACTAAATTAAAATATTTATTTTTTGAAATAATTGTTTAATGTAAATAAAAATATCTGAACTTTCAACCAAAAAATATGATTTAACAAATAACATAATAAAAATAAACAATTTTCTTTTAATTTTAATGGATTAAAAATATATATTTTCAACTAAACCATTTATATCTACATAATTATATTCATCCTTTGAGTCACATTGCATATTATAGGAAATTTCGATGTAGCCACCCGTTTTCAAACATGGGGAATTGCAATCATCTAGTTGTAAAGGAAAGTTATGATCATATGGTCTCGAACTATTTTTAAACCAATTGTGAATTGACTTCATACTTATCTCATGTTATGACTTTCAAATCAGCGAGGCTCTCAATCAATTCATTGGGTATCAACAATACAATGGTGGAGTTAGCAGTACACGCTCTACTAGGTAAAGATATGACAACAACAAAAACCCAGTTGAATGGCGACAAAATGATGATATGAAGACCATCTACACCAATCGGAGAAACAATTGAATTAAAATATATATATTAATTTTCAATCTTTATTTATTGATTGTTTAATTTTAGTCAACGCTCCACTAATTCAGGTTCAAGATTGCGAATGCGTTTACCTATACCACATGATAATGAGTGGATTTTGTGATATAATATTAATACAATAGATAATATGGTTTTGTTTGTGTGTTTTTCTTCACCTGGTATTTATGCATTCAATTTTAGTGGCTTCGTGGGTTTACATGTGTTATGTACATTTATAACTACTTTGATATTCCAATAAAGTGTTTCGATTTAATATAATGTGTGTTAGTATATTTTAAACATTATATTTTTGGTTTTCTACCATATATACCATGCTTAAATTTTTTATGCTTTTTTGTAATATATGTATAACACATATAATGTTTTTATAATAGAGTGCATTAATATATGCAATTCGTATTTATTAATATGTGTGTGGTTGTATGTGTTGACATTCATAAAAATTATGAATATAAAATTTAATTTACATATATATACATATATTTCCAAGCTTTTATAGCATGAAGAAAACAACCCTAGAAGATATAACTTTCGAAACTAAGCATTGAAACAAAGTGAATCATGAATCATTAGAGAGATCTTGAAGAAGTTAAATTAGACAAGCTGTTGAAATTGATGTGCAATAACCATTCAAGATCAAGTAACCAAAACGACTGCTTCAAGAATCAGAACAAAATTTATGTCCAAAGTTGATGTTGTGAAGAAGTAAAATCCCCTCTATAGGATTTACAATGTGAAATAGGTTCTATTATTTTTCATTGGTTGCAATATTTGCATACCCTGACCAATGGATAGATATTATCAAATTTTAATGCAAGTTTAAGCCTTAAACTGATCAGTGAGAGGCATGTAATGACTTAAAATAAATCCAATGAACATCGAATGATAAGAAAGGAAGAGAACTCATATGGGGAAATGCATAATCCCATAAATAACAAAACGGATGTCACAATATTAAATGACCAAAACATCGTGCTAATACCTAAGACATATAAAAGCATTAAAGCTAGACAAGAAAGATAAGAGAAAACATTGAACAATCAAGTGCAATCTAAAGAGGGAATCTTCCAAATTTTCTAATTGGGACCCCTTCATTTTTGTTTATGTAGTGGGGATGTTGGCGAGCCACAACTCTTTATGTGCTTGGATAATGACGCATTAGCCACCAGAGATGTATATGTATTATGTTTCTCTCCCTTCCCTGTGTCCAAAGCATTCTTTAATTCTTCACAGATTTTAGGTGATATATAATTATATATATTATGGCCTCCAGCAACTGGGTCTCCTATTATTACAGAGAGCTACTAGTTTACAATGATATCATATGATATTCCTCTTCGATATCGACCTCTCACAGAGCTACGGTGATGTTTATATGCTCACCCTCTACTATCTCATCCTCTCACTGTATCGTGAAGCTAAAAAAAATTTGGTGGCATATATATGCCTGGCTTCTATGAGCTTGGCCTCCCAATATGTCACCAAGCTATGGTGTTGTGTATATTGTTAGCCTACATGAGTTTAGCCTCCCTACTATGTCACAGAGATTTGGTCTTGTCTATATTATTGAGTTCCACCATCTTGGAAGCCAACTATGCCTTGGAGATGTGGTGATATCTATATGCTCAACATTTTCCATCTCAGCCTCCCATTGTGTTATAAAGCTACAATGATATCTATATGCTCAATCTCCACCAGCTTAACCTTCCACTGTGTCATGGAGTTACTATAATGGTAATCATTGTATGCTCAACCTCCATCAGGCGTTAATACAATAATAATGTGCTCAACCCTCATCATAATTGTGACCGATGTATGCTCGACCTTCACCACTAGATCACACCAAAACTTATCATATAAATGATCCATGAAGAAACATAAACACAATATATATATATATTATATTCTCAAGTCATCAAAGGCATTATATTTATAGTGTTTGAATCATCGAGGGCCAACTCGTTATGCCTGGACAACTCTGAATATTTTATGTTAAAAGGAACGGGGAATAACACCATACATCAATGTTTTAATATGTAATTGTCTCTTGCAGAGCTAGTTAAACCTCATGCTATTTCCATTGATCTATCCATTGTTTTGTGGACAAAGTTGTTGATTGGATGAGATCTTGCATGCCATATAAGTATGTTAATGAATCTGCTACTTTCATTCTTGTGACCCTTGATCGACTAAGCCAATGGTGGATCTACTCCACACTTGCACAATATTTAACAATCAATTTCTCGGTTTTGGCACTCTAGTTTGGCCTTTTAATTTTTACCCCAGCTAATGTTGACTTTCAATAGGCCATAACTTCGCATCTAGGAGGATCTGCTTCTGAGCATAATATACCATTGCAAAGGTATCGATGAGCACCACGTAACAATGTTCTTAGTAATATCATTTGAGAAAATTAACTTAATCAAAAACTCAAATAACTTCAAGTGCACATATCCACATGTAATGAGACCCTATGAAATATTAAGAGGTCATACTACTTCATTAAGAGCCTTGCTGGTGGGGGATCATCAAGATTTCTATGACATTATGTTGCTAAAATATTAAGTAATATGTTTCTAATAAACATCAGTAACGTTTATTCCATCCTTTCTCCTCCTCTCATTGTCCTTCTATCACTATAAACATGATACTAAGCAGTATATTTTGCAAAGGGGTTAAATCAATCTCAATTTTATAATTTTATAATCCCTGCCCTTGGTACCCTAGTTATATTAAAATAATGGACACTATAAGATTGTGATTATATAGTCCCAGACCCTATAGTTTCTATTGTAGTAAATGAACTAGTAGGTTTTCTTTTGTAATAAGGATTGAGGAGTTTTGCCACTAATCGAATTAATGAAACTCATGCATGTTATCCTTGTTTACTCCCTTTACATTTTATATTTCACATGGTGTTGAATGGACTAATGGATTTTTACTTGCCTTGCCTTTTTCGTTTTTTTTAATCTAATGATTGCATGTGTAAAAAACAATTAGTGTTTGACTTCCTCCTAATCTTATATTCATTATTTTATTATCTTCTAAGGATGGATATGTGATTAAGGTGCCCCTTTGAGGTGAAATAATTAATCCTATGCTTAGTATAGTTTATTCTTTCTCCCTATTTCCCATCTAATATTGTTCACAACACCATATACTTTGTTTTCCCTAGTTGTGGAGGCTACTAGGATGCATTACCCAACATCACCAAAAAAATTGGATAGATCTCTAGAGAAAAAATAGTGTTGAAGTAATTAGGATACCTCATCTTTTAGCTGAGATCTGGCTCAAAGGCCTAAAGTAATGTAAAAACATGAACTTGCACATCATGCTCCAAAATTCAACACCTTTGTGAATGAAAAAGTGGGTAAATAAATTGAGGGGAAACATGAGGACCATATTTGTTATCAAAGAGAGAAATATTCTTGGAATATAATGAAAAATATATTGGTAGCTCTATTATGCATCCATTCTTTAGGTCTTAAATACAGAAAATTATGATATTCAACAACATGTATTGTTGAAGAAATTTCAACTTGTGAGAGAATTATTGGTGACTTCAATGGGAAATGAATTGATAGCATTGATATAAAAGTATCCATTAATTGGTTTAATCAATTACTGGATCTCAAGGAAAAACATTTCACTTGGAAACTCCACATTGGTTGGTTTAGTTCTGAAGATTGCATATCATGTGAACCCTACCTATTTATTCTTTTCAAGTAGACAAAGCTAGATGAAAGAGACCATTGAATATGTTCATCTAACAAGAGTTAAGATCCAAGAATTTGAAAATGTGTAGAAGATAAGAGTGCTAATATAGGCTACTCATAAACTAAATGAAGATATATAATACTATAAAAGGATGTAGATTGTTTCTACAATGTTTTATTGCTATGACGATGCTAGTAAAATGTCTTGAAGATTGTTTTAATTTTAATGTGGCTAGCGTTGAAGTATATTAATTCATAGATGAATATCATGAAATTTGTCTCTCATATCCATATTATTATGGTCAAAATTTTGAATTTTATGAACCTAGCTTTAGATATTATATGCAAAAGGATGCATGGCCTTCTCCATTAGCACATCTTGGTGTTAGTAAGAAAAATCTTACAAGGAAGAACATAAATTCCTTCTCTATGAATTCTTCTCAAAAAACTAATGTTATAATATGCATTATATTTGAAAATTACTAGTGATATTATTTAATATATAAATATCCTACTACCCCAACAAAAATAAGGTATGATGTTGACTCTTCACTCCCATCTTCTATAAAGAACCATCATGGTCTTACTGAGCATGCTAGTCATTTGATAAAATACGTTTATAACAATAATCCAATGGATGAAGTAGAATCATATCCCCAACTACAATACTTGAAGATATTTTTATTTACTTGTGAACATGACATTCACATATAGCATGTATCAAACATCTAGGAAATAGCTCTTTCCATTCATGAAGAACTTGAACCTAAGTTGAAATTCCTAACATCACCCAATATTAAAGAAAAATAAGAACCATATATCACCATTCTATAACAACAAAATAAACCATAAAAATAAGATAACTACCACCTATTTTTCTTACTCATGCTCCTTGTTATGAATTCATTGACCCCATATAGTAATATATGGAGTTTATTTTCAACAAGTGTGAAGCATTGTATGCCCTATTAGGGAATTATTACAACCATTGGGGATGTGTGACCTTGCCTTTTTGGATTCTTGAGAATGAAAACGTATCCATGCATGGATATCACATTATTATTTATTTGTTTGCATAGATACGTTGGCATTTTCTTGTGAACTAATGGACTCATTTTTCTACTTATGCTAGCTAGGTGGGTTTTTCATCCTTTTTTAGTCAATTTATAGAATATTAAATATCTAGAGCTTGAGAAGAAAACGTATTTTCCAAGGGTTACTATTTTTTAATCCATAGCCCAATTTTAACACCATGGTTCAATGGACTAATGCACTAGTCATATCACCCTAGATTCCAGTTTTTGGCACTCCATGGGGAGAGCAAATACTATAAAAGGAGTTGAATTATATCACATGAGAATACTCCCTACCAAAAATTTTTATTGCTAAAATTCCCCCTTGATGTATCTATTCTCTTGTAATCCCCCCATAATGTACATTATTTTCAACATAAAAATGGAGAGTTGATGCCTTGTCATTGTAAATATGATGCCTTCTCATTGTAAATATAGCCATGATGTAAGAGGACCTTCATAAACCCCAAGAGAAAATCATTCTAAAATGAACATTATTCCTAAAGTGTTTATGCACAAATGGGATATGGTTAAAGGCTTAATAGTTATAACATAGGTGGATTTCAAGTCATAGATCCTCCAAGACACCCAAGAAAATATATGGACAAAATCCCAATGGGCCTCAAAGCTTAAAGTAGATTAAAAATACAAATTATCCAATGGAATACATATTTATGACCATACTACATTGTAGGTGGTTAGTGCAAGCAAGAGGACAAGAACTTTAAAGTGCCATGAATTGTCCAAATTTCCCCACAAAGAACCAATCAATGAGTCATATAGTTTCATAGTGTTTGACATAGTTGATGGTGAAAAGGTCCATCTATCATTGTGAACAATTAGGATTATCCCTAAAAACATATATCAATGGTTCAAATATGTTCAAGAGGGAATATGATTCTCAGGGCATCAACATAGAAATATCTTTCACCTACATTCACCTTGTATATTAATATTAATGTATCATGATGTTTCATGATGGTCAAGTCCATTGAGGGTCCAAAATGTAAGGGAAGCTACAAGTGACTAGGATTTCTCTTTCATGATGAGATCACCAGTCCAAATTAATTCATGGGACAAAACATGCTATCAATGGGTAGGATTCCCCTAACCTTCCAAGCAAAACATGCTAGATATTTAGACTACAAGTCTTGGGGAATTGACAAGAGTACTACCCTTTGGCTTGAAAGATACCTCAAAGGTATAAAATAACATAGGGAGATGCATTTTTATATCATTTCCTAGCATTGATCCCCTCCATGGGTGAGAGATCCACTACAATTAAAATACCACTCAAGTTTGAGATTCCCTTTCCTCCTTTTAGAAACATCTTGTGCTTGTTCCCGTTCACTTAGGGGATGGTTTTAGTGTTATAAGATTGGGAAAAATTACATATATATAAAAAATACTTCACTAAACCATTCATAGTGGATAATAGAGGTTTATCTTCATGTTCACTACAACTAAAAATTATTAGTAATCAAGGAGATAATGGAAGTTTTTTGTTTTATGCACTTAAAATAATAAGGTACGTTGATGCTCACAATTTCCTATGCATTGGTTTGTTTTATGTGTTTTTTACATAGTATTGTGTATTATAATATTGAGCACCAATGTGTATTATAATATTGAGCATTGCCGTGTATTAAATATAAGTGAGCATTATATTTGTTTATTGTGAACTCTTGTTAATGATAACAATAAAAATAATGGAAACAATAATTGTGTTGTAGAGGGGAACAATGATGTTATTTTTGTTAAAAGAACTTATGTTCTTATTAGAATTTTAAGTCTTAGAGCGCACGCACACATACACACATATATTTTATGGTGTGTAATAATAAGCTAAATGAACATGTGCATGAATGGATATTAAACACACCTTTTAGTTCAAATGCATACTCCACTAGATAGTTCATCATAACATATCTCATAAAATTATTCTTAAAAATCCAAAATCTACACTAATACAATTGTATTTCTCTTTAGACTTATTGATTTGGAGATTGTTGTTAATAGTGTATGCATGTGAATTAAAATTATGTAGAAAATAGAGAATACTGAAATAAAACTACACATTGGGCCCAAGATATGGCCTGGGAAACCCTTTTAGGAGAAGAAATCAGCTAGAAGGTGAGCTTTCTTTGCTCTTTTTTTCTGAACCAAAAATGTCTGTGAGTACTAAGAAGTATGGATTTTGGTATATGAGCTACTACAATGCACAAATCCTCTATGTGTTCTCTATCTCTTATCCCTCTTGGCTATTTTTTCTCATCTATGGAACAAATGCACTCGAAAGAACAAAACCCCTTTTCCTCCTATTGTCTCGGTCATAACATAGCCCGATAGCTTACTAATGGTTAGGTTTGACTACCTCACCTCTTAGTAGAGTTACAATATATACTCTTCTAGAGTCTTCTTCATGATAGTCACATGGCTAGCCCCTTTCCATGAATTATGGGGGTTGACATGGCATCTGTTGGCATTATGACACAAGTTTGGCACTATGGCACAGGTGTTACCCTTGATGGCAACTCACTTAGATGGCAGATCACAGTTCAAGTTCTCAGAATGGAAGAAAAATACATATACGTAGGTTCCTCTTAACCAGGTCACGTATACATGCGGGATTGCTAATCAAAAGTCGCGTATGCGTATGCACGCAATTTCATGCATTGAAAAGCACGTACATGTGAGAAAGTTTATTTTTGGGTCCGTAGTATTTAGACCTATGGTTTTGGACCTTGGTATTTTGTCTGAAGTATTGAACCCAGGTATTGGGTCCCTAGTATTGGTTCTCAATTGTTTTGGACGATGGTTTGAGTAAGGCCTAAGACTATAAAAGGGAAGGAGATATTTTGGCAAAGGTATTGACTCAAGCATTGAATATCTTATGAGGAGCAAGATATGGAATATTGGTGATTGGTTTGTGGTGCATAGCTGGATCTGAATCAAGGAGGAACCTGAGCGCTACAATATGGATAAGTTCTGTTGATGGGTCAAATCTCAAGACTTGAAAAGAAGCATCCTTGTGTGATTTTGATCTGTTATATTTGGCGCATGAATTGATCTATAAATCTGATAATCTGGGTATAACTGATGTCTGAATACTTGAAAAGGGAAAATTGTCTTTTATAGATCTGTACACAGGTTTAGCGGAGCAAAGGCGCGTATTCATGTTGGTTCAATAGTTCAAAGAGGTGTATACACTGGTTCTCCTTAATATAGAAGTGTATGCATGCAGGTTCTTCATCTTGAAGTAGCATATGTCTCATAAAATATGATTTAACTACTTTTGTTTATTGCTGCAGTATTCTGGGTTCAGGATTAGTGTCTGGTTACTGTTATTGTTTTCTCGGTACAACATTCAGAGAAATGATTGTTTGATTCAGTATTGGTTTGTACAAGGAGATTGGTTGATGCAGAAATACTTTATGTTTGATTGATGTTACTCATGGATCCAGTCTAAATATTTATGAAATGTGGTCCCTGGAAGAAAGAGAAGGTTGTAGCCTTCTGTAGGTCAGCACCTACGTACTAGTACATCAGCTAGTACAAGAGATAAGGGGGTTGTAACTCCCTTCCAGGAGAAGCTAGAGAAAGAGAGAAGGTAGTAGCCTTTTGCAGATAGCAGCTTGCATACTCGTATAATATTGCACCAGTACAAAATCATTGTAAAAATAAGTTTCTAATTGAAAGAAGATAGAGACGAATTGCAGCAGGTGGTTTTCACCCACATTGGGTTTCCACCTTATATCTTGTGTTCTTGTGTGTGACTGTCTGCTCTATTTTTCTATTCCTGGTTATAGTTTATATGATCCTGACATACATATTAATGATCAACATCTGAAGAATAAATTAAATTATAAGTTTGCAATTTATACGTGAGTTTAATTAACTAAAGTTGCGTATATACGTTGTTTTTATCTGACTAAAGTAGCGTATACAAATCTTTTTATAAATTGAAAATAATTGACTTGATAATACTGATTCACCCCCCCTCTCAGTATTATTTCCAACATCATCCTCTCGAATTATGGTGGTGAAAACAGGAAGTTCAACTTCTGAGTGGCGTAGCTTTTCATACAAACTCTAATTGACACAATTATTGCATGAACGGAGAGGTATCTGAATTTATATTAGGAAAAAAAGGTTCGACACTAAAGTGGAAAAGTTTTACCCCCCAGAAAAACATTGCATTCCTCAAATCCCTTTCAAAAGGTTTCAGACCCTAATTTTCCAAACTAGTTCATCCTTGTAAAAATGATCCTAAGAGTTGATTCCTCCGCTCTTTGAACTCTGAAAGCATTGAAATGGAGGAAAACAATATAATGATAAAAAAATGTATTATCATTATAATTCAAATACATTTATTTTTAATTGAAACTATTTTTATATTTTACTTAGGATGTTTTGATATAAGCATTGAGCTAACATATTGTATCATTTAAATAGTTATACCACTGTATTACACCTTTAATCATTGCAATAGAATAAAGCATCCATATATCTAGTTGAAATTGTAACATTTTATAACACAAAAGAACTGTGATATAATATTAAACACATTTTATTACATATAAATAGGGGAATCATTTTCATAAAAAAATGTGACAACACGAAGGTCTGCTATAATCAAAATGTGTTATTCAACCACCTCACAAAATAGAAGAAAATATAGATTCAACGACTTGAGAAATATTGTCTTCGAGGGGGAAACCTCATTTACATTACATAAATGAAAAATTCTTAGATGATACAAATGAAAAGACCTCCTTGGTACATATAGGAGTCTAAGGGGTCACAATATAATCATAGCCTACATAACAATAGTAATGTAAGGGTAAAACAATAACAACATGGGGGCTACATGGGCACAAAAATAACAATAGGGGGCTACACTAATAATAAAAATAAGGGGGGAATACTAGTATCATAGGGACCTAACATTCCCCTCCTAATGCTTCAGTAGTTCTATATTCTTCTATACAAAATTTTCATCATCCCATGTGGAATCTTCAGTGGGTAAGTTCTTCCACTTAATGAGATACTCTGAAATTGATCAATTTTGTAGTTGTCGGGTTCTTATTTCCATGAATGGTTCAAGCTCCATTATGGTTTTTCTTTCTTCTTCAAGTACTCGCAACACTATTTGAACTGGGATCTTGTCACTGATAACCTTCTTTAAGCATGAAACATGGAAAACTAGGTGTAATCGGGAAGATGCAAGCAACTCCAATTTTTTTCCATAATATTCTTTTGCAACACATTGTATGGACCATAGTACTTGGGTGATAATTTATTATCCTTCTTAGCTTGCTTGAGGGACATTTTTTTGTAAGTTTGTAGCTGTAAAAATACTCTGTTGGATACATCAAAACTTCTTTCACTGCGATGATTATTTTCCTATTGTTTCATTCGATTTTGCGGGAGAGTGAGGTTATCCTTTAAGAGATGGAGAACTTGTTGTTGATGCTCGATGTGATATTCCAATGCTTGAAACTTATAATTTTCTCTTAAAGATGATGTGCTGGACAGTGGATGATATTCATAAAGAGCCATAAAAGGTGTATTTTTTGTTACAATATGGAAGGAAGTGTTATACCATCATTCAACCAAAGGTGACCATTTGACCCATTGTGTTTATTTATTAGATACAAAATAACTGAGATATCCTTCCAAACATTTATTCACTATCTTTTTTTTCCCGCTAGATTGAGGATGATAAGATGAGATGTGAGATAATTGAGTACCAAGGCAAGAAAACAATTATGTCCAAACAATTCTGGTGAAAATGGGATCTCTGTCACCTATAGTAATCTTTGGGTTTTCATGTATATTTTTGAATTTTTTCAATAAATGTGATAGCACCTGTACTTCCTTCTAAAGGATGAGAGAGTGCAAAAAAGTGTTGAACTTGGTAATTCAACCAATTACCACCACGATGACACTCTTTCCTACGGAGCTAGGTAAACATATGATACAATCCATTGAGGACTCCTCCCAATGATGACTTGGAATGGATAAAGGTTGTAAAAAACCTGAGATCTTAATCGTCACAACTTTATTTTGTTATTGAACTAAACATTTTTCCACAAACTTTTGAATATAAGATTTAATGCCATCCTAAAAAAAATTCTTCTTGACCCTATGGTAACTTTTTAAAAATCCTAAGTGCCCTCCACAATTCCAAAAGAATCTCTTGTTTGATTTGGGAATCATTACATAGATATAAGCTATATTTGTACCATAATGAATCACTTTTCCAGATAAATGTATATGATATACTAGGATCTCACTGCAACTTTTAAATAAGTGTTCACACCTCTTCGTCATTCTTCCATTCATCCCTTGATTCAGTTATCCAATCAGGTTGGATTATAGAAATGGCATAGTGCAATGATTCCAAATCCAAATCCTTTATTAAGAGTTCATCTACAAAAATCATGTTTCTTTCCTTTTTTGTTGATGATTTCAAAGTCATAACCCAACATATTTGTGATCCATTTTTGTCGTTATTTTGAAGATAATCTTTGTTCCAAAAAGTATTTAAGACTATCGTTATCTTTTTTTACATTGAAGTGTCTTCCCATCAGGTAAGATTTTCATTTCATTAGTGCATGTAGTATTTCCAACATTTCCTTTGTTATGAAACTAGCATACAAAAATATAGAAAAGATAGATCAATGCCTTAGAATTCAACCTCTTCGAGGGGGAAACATCCTTTACATTACACAAATGAATGACTCTTTGATGATTCAAATGACAAAACCTCCTTTATATATATAGGAGTCTAAGGAGTCACAATATAACCTAACTAACCTAACAATAATAATATAACGACACAAAAATAACAATAGAGGGATTCTATGGGGCATAGTAATAACAATATGGGGACAATAGGGGCACAACAGTATTAATAAGGGATACAACTACAATAGTAATTGGGTAATCACTAGTATTATAGGGACCTAACAAAATGGGTCCCAAACATGCTAGCAAAGCTTTGTAGTATGGATCTGGTGTTGTTGTTCTTGTAGAGCTGTAAAGCCCAGCCATGCTGAGTAAGCTCCGGTCTTCCCCCAGCCCCACTTGTCCCTCGAATGGAGATGCACAGGAGCCAGACCAGTGAGTTTAGCTAGTAATTGATGGAGTTGAGGGAGCATCCAGTCAGGGGGGCGATGGAGGGCTAAATTACTCCAGTTCCTTGCTGAATCCCAAGTGCATATGTCAGCAAGTTTGTGGATATCTTTTTGGATGAGCCATTTACATAAGTTTGCTATTTCCAGTGCAAGATTTAGGGGTTGGAGGCCCATGATCTTATCTTACCATAGTCTAATTCTTTTCCCGTTTCCTAGTATTCTATAGAGCTGGTCTTTAAAGAACTTCCAGCCTTGGCTGCATAGCTTCCACGGTGTCGTTCCTTTGTGGGAAGCTCCTTCTTCCATATTCTTTGTTGAGAGCCTGTGCAGATATTTTTTAATTGGAACTTGACTTACAAGGTGTCTTTTATTTGAGAAGATTTGCTAGGGGATCTTACCTCCCATTGCCAAATTGGCCAACCCAGGATCTCTTACTTGGAGTCCACCTTCAGATATTGGTCTTTTTACTATGTTCCAGCTTACTATGTGAATTTTTTTTTGGTTCCCCTTTCCTCCTTGCCATAGAAAATTTCAGATTAGTTTTGCTAGCTATTTGGTGATCATTTTTGGAGCTAAAAGGAACGAAGCCGGTAGATAGGAAGGGATGAGAGAACTGACTTGTTCAAAGTGAGCTTCCTGGCTGTGGTAAGCCATTGTTTGCCCCAAGCAGTCATTTTTGCCTTGATTTTTGTAATGATTTCCATCCAATGAGGGGCCTTATTGATACCCAAGGTTAAAGGTAGGACAAGATACTTGAATTTTTCCCGAGAGACATAGCCGGTGAAGCCCAGAGCTTGGGAAATCTTGAGTATAGTTTGCTGGTTTGCCACCCAGCCATACATTGCACTTTTCCTCTTGTTGACCATAGCTCTAGAGACTATGCAACAGCTTTGGACTACTCTATTGAAGGCTCTTGCTATTTTAATGGAGGCTCCTCCCATAAGGATAGAGTCATCGATGAACAAGGCATGATTGATAGGGGTTGTTCTGAATATTGCCCTGATACCAGGAAGTGACCCATTGAGCTTCTCAGCTATGAGCTTTCAACTTAGAGAGTCTGCCATCAAAATATACAGGAAGGGGGACAAAGGGCAACCTTTCCCGATTCCCCTCGAAGCTTTGAAGTATTATGCTGGCATGCCATTTACTAGAGGGGCTATCCAAGGTTCTCCAATGCATGCTTTAATCAATTTTATAAATTCAGAACTGAAACAAAATGCAGAAAGAACTTGGAGGAGGAAAAAGTGCCTTACTTGATCGAAGGCATTTGCCATGTCCAGTTTGATGAGCATACCTTGCTCTTTGGGTTGACGGCTGGAATGGATGATTTCTTGCACTAGTATCACATTGTCCAAGATATGCCTGCCTTCGACAAACCCTCCTTGGTTGGGTGAGATGAACTTTTCCAGCAAAGGCTTTATTATATTTGCAAGTAACTTGGTGAGAATTTTGTAGGACACATTACATAGCGAGATTGGCCTGAATCTGTCGAACACCTCCGACTTGGCTTCTTTGGGAATTAGAGCTAGGAAGATGGAGTTTATGCTTCCTCCCACTTTGGATTTTTGGAGGAAGCCTTTGATCATTCGGTACAAATCAGCTTTGATGATGTCCTTGCAGATTCTATAGAAGTGTATGGAGAATTCATCAGGTCCCGGGGCTTTGTCTAGTTCCATATTCCATATGACATTACTAATTTCGTCTTCAGTGAATGGTTTTAGGAGTGTTGCATTGTCTTCCTTGATAACCATCCTTAGAATGTGCTTGAGGAATTCATGAGCTTCCTCATCATCCTTCGCGCCTTCTTCTTTGAACAACAACTGAAAATGAGAGGTTTCTGCCTCTTTTATCAGAGTTGTGCCTTTGAGAACAACCCCATATGGCAAGGTGATTTCAACAATGTGGTTTCTAGAGAGACGGGTTCGAATTTGCTTACGGAAGAAGGCTGTTTTTTTTTTTTGTCTCCAGACGCAAACCAGAGATTGCGTGATTTAAGCCTCAAGTATTCTTCCTCCTCTTTGAATGTCCGGAGGGTGCTGATTTGGTGTTCTTGCTTGCTATGAATTTCTACGCTGGTAATGTCTTTCATCTCTAGGCCCATTTGCAGATCCAACAACTGCTTTGTGTTATGTTTTCGTTGAGTAGTGGGAGAATCTGTGGGCTTTTTTATCCATTGTTTCAGGGTTGTTTTGGTGGCTTTTATCTTTTTCTCCCAAACATAGCTGGGCGATCCAGGAACATGGATCGACCATGCCTTATTTACTGTATCCAAAAACCCTTCTCCATTTACCCATAATGGGCTGAATCAGAAGGGGATTGGCCCTAGGTTTTCTTCTTCTTCCATTAGAATGAGGATGGGTTTACGGTCTAAATTCCACTTTGGCAAAATTTTTGTGGAAATGATCATCTTCTTAGAGAGGAAGGAACTCTGGAGAAGGAACCTATCCAACCTGGCTGATATGTGCTCCTCCCTTATTCTGTTATTTGTCTATGTGTAAAGCCCTTTTTTTGGCTTGAAGTCCAATAAATCCCATTGTTGAATCAAGTTTTCCACTAAGGGAAGAAAGTGGTCCTTGCTGTTGGTTCCTCCTCTTTTTTCCTTTGGGGCTAGGATTAGGTTGAAGTCTCCTGTAATAATTATACTCTTGAGGGAGTAAGCTTCCAGAAAACCGGTCAGAGTTTTCCAACAATTTTCCTTTTCTACATATAGGACATGGACATAGAGATTAAAGAGAGCAAAGTTTATCTTACTTGAGAGGTGTTTGAGTTCGGTGTAAATCTAGTGTTGCATCTGAAAGGATCTCTCAAGCTGAAACTTGTCAGCCTCCTAGAGAGTGGCTATCCCTCTGCATGTACCTTTCGCACTTACCGCTTTTCCAGCTTTTTTTTTCCATTTTCCTATGCTGAGTTATAGAAGGGCTTCGCCTTCTATTTTAGTCTCTTGGAGCATGAGGATCTCAGGGATTTTTTTTTTAATTTTATTTCAGTAGGTTCTTGACTGCTTCAGTTTTTGATGGATTCCCCAGTCCTCTGCAATTCCAAGAGACTAATCGGATTATTTACTGGCTAGGGTTGGGGCAACACCTCCCTTGGGAGGTCTGGTTCTAGTATTTCTGCCGATAGACATCTCTATGGTGGCCTGGCTCCCTTGAATTTTTTGTCTCTCTTCTTCTTCTTCTCTGGCCTCTTTGTGAGTTTTCCTCCCCACTCTTTTTGAGGGCGTCTCAGTTGTTTCATCTTCTGAGGATCCCAATATCTCTTGGGTCTTCTTCCTTGTCATATTTGCATAGGTTAGGGAGCTAGACGCACCTTTTTGGGTTTCCCTTTGGAGAGGAACTGTTTCCTCTTGCCTTTTGTTTTCTTCCATGTTGTTAGCATGTTGTTCATCCACTTTATCTGCTATATTTTGGAGTTTTTCTGGTGTGCTGAGTATTTCAAAGTGGTTTGTGGGTATGTCTGCTCTTGGTGGGACTAAGCTTCCTTCTGCTTGGGATTTTGGTGGGGGGAACCCCTCCCAGTGGACAAGGCTTTCCCTTTGTTCCTGTTGCTTTGCTTGGTTGTTCTTGATTTCTAAACCTGAGTCCATTGATCTCCTTTCTCCTTCTCAGCTCCATCCTTTGATTTCTTTTTACAGTGCTTGGAAAAATGCCCATAGCCATGGCAGTGCCGACATTTAAATGGGGTTGCTCATAGTCTAGCACTTGTATGTGTGTCCAGTCAGCCACCATGAGTTTAATAGCTTCACGGAGACCTCCCTCTAGGCCTACTTCTACGCAGATTCTTGCACAAGAGTATTGATCTCTTCTTTGTGCTCGATCGATCTATTTACTGAGTTTGTTGCCTATGACTTCTAAGAATTTATGGTTCTAGCAATGCAGAGGTAGATGGGGCAATCACACCCAAACCGGAACAACCGAGGGCACATCCTGAGTCAGATTGAAGTTTGGTTTCCATTGATTCAGATACAAACCCTGAGGCACCATGAAGTATGGGTCGTTTTTGAATATGAGGTTCTTGTCTTCTTTTGCTTGAAATATGAATACAAAGAAGCCTTTGCCGACGAAATGGCTTTTTATTCCTTCCTTGACTAGAGATCGCTAGTTCCTTTACACCCAGGCATCTACAGCTTTAGGCGAGGGCCATAAGTGTTGAAAATAATACTGAGAGGGGGGGTGAATCAGTATTATCTAGTCCTTTTAACAACTTCTTCCTTATTTATACTTTGAATTATTTTTGCATATCAGTACCATAAAACAAAAAACAGACAGTCACATCAAAGTCACATCAAAGAACACCAGATATAAGGTGGAAACCCAATGTGGGTGAAAAACCACCTGCTGCAATATGTCTCTATCTTCTTTCAAATTAGAAACTCCTTTTACAATGGTCTTGTACTGGTGCAGTCCTTTACCAGTACGCAGTCTGCAACCTGCAGAGAGCTACAACTCTCTCTCGTTTTCCAGTCTCTCCTGGAAGGGAGCTACAACCCCCTACTTCTTTTCTTTAAGGACCATGTTTCATTAATTTTCAAACTGGATCCATGAACATCAAATAATCATCAAGTACATGAAAATCACCCAATCTCCTTATACAATAAACCAATGAATCACCCACTCTTTAGAATGTTGTAAACAGAAAAGAATATCAGAGATCTTAACCCAGAACTTTGCTGCAATATATAAAAGACAATCAATAATTGTTTCAAGATAAGACCGCAACTTCACCAACAGGGGCCTGCGTATATCCGCAGCTCTTCTGAGACTGAACTGCGCAGGTCCGCACTGGTTGTTCTTCTGCTCTGCGAACTTTTCTTCAGATCTGCACCTTCACTTCTGACGTTCTGCGTAGACCCGCACTGTGCCTTCTTCTCGCCTGCGTACCTCGCACTTCATCCTTTTCTGCGCTGTGTGTGCCCCGCACTGTGCCCTCTCCTGCACTGCGTACCCCGCAATGTACCTTTGGGTTCGCAGCATACTCCCGCACTGAGCCTTCTACTGAGTTGTGTACCCCTGCACTGCACCTATGGATCGCCTACGGACTTCTGATTAGGGCCAAATTTACAGTCCTCCAATGTGCCACAGTCAGTCGGATCCACAGATCTGTTCATGCGCCCGAGAGATCACGACTTCATAGATTCACCTTCAAATTTACTTTGATTTAGATCAAGCATTTTACATTGACAACCCAATATTTCAGATCTTAAGATATTCAATTGAAAAGATACATTAGCCAAGTGATCTCCTTCCCTATTTATAGTCAAGCCCTTATTCACACCATGGGACAAAACCATCAATAACCAATACAAGGGATCAAAACCGGGGCTAAAATAGATCCTATACCACGTGCCAAAACCATAGCATCAGAAATGGCAGGCTAAATACCACGGGCCAAACATAAGAAACCTCACGTGAGCGTGCTTCACTGCCTTGAAGTGAGTGAACTGGGGTTCCGCACCTTCTGAACGGGTAACTTGCGGGTATGACCGCACCTCCTGGACGGCAAACCTGCGGGTGCGCACCTTTTGAACCATTCACCTGCGAGCCTCTTAATTTCCATCATTTTGAGAGCCTGAACAGACCATTGCCACTTGAGTGAGTTGCCATCAAGTACAACACCTGTATTATAGAGCCATACCAGAATCATAATGCCAATAATAGCCATGCACAATAGAGACAAAAAATTTAACCTGGGAAATCCAAAATTTATCTATTAAATTACTCTTCAACAAGGTTTACAATTCCAAAAACTGTCTAGAAATATATGGCAATATCTAAGTCTAAATACTAGTCAAACATGGTCAAAATTCTAGTCATTTAACACTTGCCAAACCAACCAAGAAATAAAATCAGGCCAAACTTTCGAGCTAATCACTATAGCCCCTATGGTTGAATCCTATGATGAACTCTTCCTATGGCTAAATTTGTAAAGTGATCAATTCTAGTCATAAATCTGTGGTCAAAGTCTGCACATGTGGCCTCTTATTGCTTAGTTAAATTTGGTCAAATGACAACTTTGTAAAATCGATCAAAACTCAGCCAAATAGTCAAGAGACTATCTCAGTTATACCTCCAAATATTCTTCTTTGAATTTCATGTGTGGTCGGAATAAAAGAGAGAAAATATGATGAATCTAAATTCGTCAAAGCGGAGTAGCACATGATATATTTCTATAAGTCAAATGAGTTTGAATTTGACCAAGGGACATGCCCAATAAAATTCTTAAGCCTACATGATACCCAAAATAAAATTTATTTTATTTTAATTTTCACAGTTTTTTATGTCGACTTAAGAGCCCTCGTGCCACGAGGAAATGCCTCCCAATGCTACACAAAATTAACATTGTACCTCATATATCTGATGCACTTCTAATAAGAATTTGTTGAATATCCAATGATTATGTACTGAAAATAAGGATTGATTTCAGCGAGGATATCAGATGACGGGGTGTCAGGTATCCAATGACAACATTTTCAATGGATTATTTGGGAAACTACACCGATAAAACTGGGAGCCACATTTCATTAGAGTGCCTATGTAATTTCATCAAAAAAATGATGGACAATCATATGAGGATATTTTATGAAGGGGTGTTGGATGAAAATATGATTTTTGGATTACTCAACGAAATTACACCAACGAAACTGTGAGCCATGTTTCGTCAAAGTACCTAAGTAATTTCGTCAAAAAATTGACAGAAAACCATCAAATTTTAGTCAATTGCAAAGTAGTGTCAGGGTATCTAGATTTTATCATATGTTGTCGAAATATGCATTACTATGTCAATACCATCAACCTAAAACTACCACATCATCAATCGCATCATATACCATGTCAAACTTTGAGTTATGTGTTTCCACATGTCCATTATTTGTTTTTCCCTACTGGCATCTGGATTTGAATTTTTCATAAAAAACACATTTTAAATCAAGTATGTACTTTTCTAACTTCTACATATATAAACAAACAATCTCCATATATATCTAGATTTTGTCAACAAATAGGAAGAATGTAAGTAACTAGTAGAAAGGAATTATTTATTAGATTCTAATTTTGTAGGGTATCTAGATTCTATCATGTGTTGCCAAAATATGTGGTAACTCGTAGAAAAGGGTTATTTGTTGTATTTCGGTTCAATTGGATATTTGGAATCTATTATCTAATGGGAAATATAAGGTAATTTAAGGCAAGGGGTCACTAGTTGGATTCTTGATTATTCATATATCCATATTATATTCTTTGATCCCTTTCAACTAAGCCATAGTATGTAGCTAGGGCCAAGGCTAAAAACCTTTAATTGTTGATATTTTCTAAAATTGGTTAAATAATTTTAGGTTAAATTGTGATTGTAGAAGAGTTATGCAACTTGACATTATTCAAAGCAATTATAGGCTATTATCAAGTCTTATTTTAACAACTAAATAGAGTTTTTAATTTAATAATTATGTATGCAACCAGTATTTATTCCTCGTTTAGAAGAAAGAACTTTGGAACCCAGAACAAAACAACTTGATAACTTTCATTAATCATTTAAACTCTAGAACAAGTAATTTTCATATGTGTAGCTTGTAAACATATCACAGGGAAAGCATACAAAGACCATTGACAACTACCAAGAATGGAAATACCCACTTATATAGGAATTATCAGACCAAAAAACAGAACAAACTACAAAGTTATATAAGAAGCATTCCTTCTAACGTCATATAACAAATTTAGTAGATTTAGTAAGTCAAATTATTACCCATTAATTTTTCTATGTATTTTCACATAGCATACTAAGAAATGATAGCTCCAATAACATAATGCATTAACAAATTTAGAAATAGAAATTTATGTAAATATGATAAGCGTGCTTAACAACAACCATCAAACTAAGCTATTTTTGTAGGAAATTTCTTGTAGAATTGCACCACCTAGCCAGGTTATGATACCAAGAAATTTATAAACCTAGGTCCATTCTCTATACATTAATGTAATGATATACAATAACCAACATAGCTATAGTACCAAGAACCCAATCCATATTTAGATCTTAATCATGATAATCATCATCAAAATCAATACTACACATGGAACACAAATCTAAGACCAAAACTCTTGTTGAATGTTTATATTCATATTAGTCAATAAAAGAATAATAGATATAATATACAAGTTGAAATTAGAACCTAAAAAACTCATGTTCAATTAATACTTTTGGCCAATACCGATACAAGAATTCATATGAAATGTTATCTTAGAATTCTTCACAACATTGCTCAACGGACTTAGAACTTCTAGCCATCGCAATAGGATTCAGATTGATACAAGATTTAATACAAAACGTTATCTCAGATTTCTTCACAACATTTCTAAATAGACTCGGAATGTACAAAATAAGATAAACTATACTTGAACATAGTATAATTAGACAACAAAATAATAAACCAAGATTCCCACCAAAGCACTAGAACTAAAGTTGAAGACAAGCTTTTGAACCCCTGATTTACGATGATAAACCTTTTTATCTTGAAGGTTGCTCAAATTCGGCACTAAGAATATTTTTCTAGCTCAGCATACCAGGTCACCCACTATTCCATTCTCACACATTCCCTTCTCAACTATTCGTCACTTTATTCCATAAATTAGCTGCAAAGGAAAAGTCGTAAAACCTAGTTTCAAATATTCCATGATGCCTAAGATCAATGTAAATGATAAACTTGGATCTAAATGATAAATAATAAAGTTGTGGTCAAAAAATTAAGCAAACAAAATAAATGATTATTTATCATCAAAGGGAATTCATGTGCATAGGTAAGACATGTGTGGATATTTAATCGAAAAAGTAGATGCATTCATCTCAAGGAGGGTTGGAATTCGACTCCCTAAACTGTAATGTAAATAAGATACATGGAACAAAAAGTATTTCATAGTGACATTTTATAATGAAATGAAACAAAAAATATGCACAAAGAGAAGGTAAAAAGACTGCTAATTAGGAGAAAACTATGCAAATGGAAAATTCAAAACCAAAATCATGTTTATTTCTCTTTTTTCTTTCTTCTTATTGTTAAGAGCATAATGTAATTGAACTTACATTTAGATATTAAATTATGTCTAATTTTTTTTATGTCGAAAATAATGTTTGGTTCTTAAAGCACTCATCAAAATTATGATACTTAATCAAAAAAATAAATGCATTGGTCCCAAGGTGGACTTAGATTGGGTTCCCATGAATCGTAATGTAAATAAGATACCTCGAAAGAAAAAAAATAAACTGCATTCAAAAATTGACTTAAGTCATGCATAACACAATAAACAAAGTTGAATGATCAAAGACCGGAAAGAAGAAAAGTTAGTGCTTTAAGATTTGAGAATACTAAAAAAATGTGAAAGGATGGATCGTGATTGTTGAAATGTCAGACACCTTTTATCGCTACTATTGAAGTCCTTAAAATAATTAGTTAACAATTAACTATGATAAATGATTTCTTGGAGGGATTGCCTTAGCATATTTTGAAAGTAATCTTTCATCATAGGAGCCATAATGTCCATTTTGACATGTCAGTTTAAAATCTCCTCCTACGATTAAGAAATCAAGACATACTGATATTCATTAAAATTAACAAAACTAACTTACCATTTCTTAATTTTCTCCTCAGTAAAATCAATTATATTGTCAAACTCTGCTCCCATTTACTCCTTTAAAGTGTCCAATCCAACCATTAACACATCCTTCAAAATTAACACAGGGTCTTTTGTCATGAGTGGACCCTACAGATCATCAAAAATTTTAAACACCTTGAAAAGGCATCACTTCTTCCATCATTTATCTTGTTACATTAAAAAATGATCTCTTCTAGTATGTTTATTTTCACATACCATCTATTTTTAATCTGCTTCATTAAATTACCCATTAGGGGTTTTTGATGTTTTCTTTGTACTTCACATTGAATTACCCTTCTAAATAAAAGTATATAAGTCATTGTCCACGAAATGCTTGTTGTGCACAAGGTCATTTTTAACCCAGTCAACAAAGGATGTAATTCTCTATGCTAAATTCCTCATATGGGAATCTACTTTCCATGCATCTTCAATATTTTTCAATATTTTTCTTATATTATTGATAATATATGATTTTATTCCATTTAGGAGGTGGGTCAATTTCTTAAATCTATGGGTTGTGCCAAGGGTATAAATTGTTGATGTTGGTTCTTGTATTGCGAGTGGAGTCATAAACAAAGGAACTAGATTTAGAGTTTCTTCTAGCCTTTTTATTCTTCTTTTGAGCCTTGGGTTTTCTACTTCCTGCTCCATAACAGAGTATATAAATGCATATCCAACAGTTTGATGCAAATTTATGAGTCTCAAACTTCAGAAACATCAATATCCAATTGTATTTTATCAATAAAGTTTTTATTATGAACCTTTACTCTTTCAACTTTCAATTTTTTACTACCTTTTGTCATATCTTGCATTTCGCAATGTGATAGGACAGACATCAAAAGTAATTAATTCCTTCGAAATTTATTCCATTATTCTTTAATTTTCAACTAAAGAAGTACTAACCCAATCAGGTGGTCTAATGTTGTCAACTTCTATGTCCATAATTTCTTCTACACTTGTTGTTTCTTTGGGACTTCTGACTTTGGATAATTGAGCCATGTGCACTCTTTTTGGGATGAATTTGGGAGGGGGATCTTCCTCATTTCTACCACCCGAGAGTTTATCATTACTGAATATCCCACTTGAGGTAGTTTTTCTCTTCCTTTTAGTGGAAGATGAACTCAAGCGAGTCTCGGGTGTGGAGGTTGGAGGTTGCTCCGTAGGATTTTTTCCTCTCTACTTATATTTTCCTCCCATCCTTGTGTTGGTTTCTTCAACAACTTCTTCTGTATGTATTGGAAAATCTTGGTTACTAGGTCCGCCAATTTGACTCTCTTCACTTCCTATTCAACTCTTGTAAATAAATTGATGTATCTAATAGTAGCTAGGTGTCTGAAAAATATATCTTCTGGATCAAAGCCTTGAACGACTTAAGCTTCACTTAAGTTAAAAGGTTTTAAGGACTATACAAACTTTGAAATATGGGTTGTGTTCTTCACATTCACTTATCCAACAATAAATGACAAAGGAATAAATTGTTTTTTATTTTTGTGTTCAATCAAAATATCCATGGGCAGTATATCCTGTAACCTTCGGCAACAAAACAATTATCCATAACAAATTTTGGCAACATTGGAAATGACACTAGCCTAGTTGAATACACAATCTCTTTTTAAGAGTAGTAGAGGACATAAAATATGGATTTTGGGACATTTGTTGTAGTTTATCACCCGATCATGTGGGTGAAAAGCCAAGAGAAGTCTCTAAAAGGTCATATAAATAAAGAAATATCTACAACGGAAATATGAGAAGGACCCTAGGAAGTTTCCGAAATGAATTATTGAATGTTGTCCATCCTGACTTCTTTGACTCCAAGAAATTGTCCACTTCTGACAACATTAGGCACTTATTCGACTCTAGTAGCTTGAATAACCGTTCTAATGCCCTGGGAGTCAGAGAAATTGGGGTCTTCTTCGCTCCTAGCATGATTTTTCTTGTTGTTAGATCAAAATTCCTTGCACACAAATAAATAATTTCTTTGAATTCAAAAACCTATGGCACATATGCACCATTTTCTAATCCACTAGTCCAAATTTTGTTATTGTTTTTTTGTTTGGTTAACAAGTTCACATACCACTAGTAGGAAATTTCCCAATGAAAGTTCTTATCAATATGGGAAAGCGAATTAATTGTATCAGTGCAAATAGATTATTTCCTTCCTCTATTAGCCATCTATGCTTTGTACTAAAAAATACTTGCTTTATCAGTGATGTTCTAAATGTCTCTTGACTATAAATTTCTTGTTTTTCTCTATAATCAGCACTTGTTACTATTTAATGTGTGAACTATGTTAAGCGGGACAGTCCTAATAAATATAAATTTAATATACTAAGACCATCATTTATGGGACATAGTAGAGATAAATCTTGAAATTGAAAAACCATCTCATCCATTTACTTTGCAACTTTATCTTGTTTTAATATCCTTAATATAAGTATCGTTGATTGCTTCCATACATGGCTTACTTTATTTTTAGACCTAATAATATTATTGAACCTATGATACTTATCACATTGTTAGATGTGGAGCTTGATTATCTTCTCTATTGAGAGGTCTTATTTTAGCGGCATTTGGATCCCAATCCCCGACGGGGGGGTGTGGTGGGGACGTGCCCCCCACTATTGTTGTTTAGAAGGTCCCGGGGGGGGGGCACATGTTTGGGCCCCCCACCCTTGGTGGGGGTTCGGTGGCAGTGCCCTCGAAGCTAAAAATAGATCAAGAATTGCCTTGTAAAATATTGTAACTTCATAGTCAATCTGGGTTGTTCATTAGGTAGATGATCTGGCAATAGTAGTTATGTTTAATTTATGGTTTTTTTCCCCTAGAAGGAAACCCCTCATTTTATATGAGGGAATTGTATTGCAGATGTGTATTATTATTCTAAGCAAGAAAGAGAGAGGAGAATGTGTAAGAGCAAAGAGGAAATTCCAGTGGATCTATTGTAGGTTGTATCTCTCCATTTTTCTAGATAATATAAAAGGAAGGACTGGGTGTTTCTCCATGGACGTAGCCCAAATTGGCTGAACCACGCATATCTGTGTCTCTCTTATTATATGTGTTTATGTCCACATCAATAAAGAAAATAGAAAAAAATTTGAGGCAGAATCAAAGAAATGTACCTTTATTGGTTATAGTATAAATGATTTTGGTTATCACTTATATGATTATAAAAATCACAATACCATTAGGAGCAGAGATGTCATATTCAATGAAAAGGTCTTGTATAAGGATCAGATGCAGAAACATGAAAAGTAAAACAAAGAATACATAGTGCTTGATGAGATCACAGAAAAATTAAAGGCACTTGGAAATCAAAATGATCAACAACCACAACAACCGCTATAGCAACTAGCACCTCAAACACCTAAAACTGGTGTTAGAAGATCTACCAAGATAAATAGAACCGCTGAATGATACTCTCCTTAATTATATTATATATTGTTGAGTGATTTTGCTGAACCAAAAATATATGAAGAAGCAATGCAGGTAGAAACCAAGAAGAAGTGGGAGAAATCCATGGAAAAAGGGATGGACTCTTTGATGCAGAACTTGACTTGGGACTTAGTCAAGTTTCCTTCTGGTAAAATAACATTGCAGAATAAATGGGTTTATAGGTTGAAGGAAGAATATGGAAGTAAACAAAAGTATAAGGCTAGACTTGTTGTGAAGGGATTTTCACAAAAGAAAGGTATAGACTTTGATGACTTTTTTTCCTCCTAATGTTACAATGACTTCAATCATCACTAGTTTAAGTCTAGTGGTAATAGAAGATTTGCATCTTGAAATGTTAGATTTAAAGACAACCTTTCTCCATGGGGATTTGGAGGAAGAAATATATATATATGCAACAACCAAAAGGGTATGAGGTCAAAGGGAAGGATAAATTAGTGTGCAAATTGAAGTAGAGCTTGTATGGATTAAAACAGGATCCAAGGTAGTGGTATCTCAAATTTGATATGTTTATGTATGAAAAAGGTTATAATAGATGTCACTTTGATCATTGTGTTTATTTTAAAATGAAAAATAATGGCAGCTATATTATATTTCTATTGTATGTAGATGACATGCTTGTTGCATGGTATACCATGCAGGAAATAAATATGTTCAAAGGAAAATTGGAAAATTCATTTTCAATGAAGGATTTGGGTGTTGAAAAACAAATCCTTGGTATGAGAATAATTAGAGATAGTAAAAATCACAAATTAACATTGTCTCAGAGTGAGCACATAGAAAATATGTCGAAAATATTTAATATGCATAATGCAAAACTAGTCAGTACACCTTTCGCTAGCCATTTCAAACTAAGGAAGGAGATGTGTCCCAAGACCCAAGAAGAGATGGATTATATGTGTAAAGTTCCATAGGCATCACCTGTTGGAAGCTTAATGTATGCAATGGTCTACATAATACCTGATATTGTGCATGAAATGGGAGTTGTAAGGAGGTATATGAACAATCCATGAAAAGAGAATTGGATGGAAGTGAAGTGGATTCTCAGGTATTTGAGAGGTACAACAAATCAAGCATTATATTTTGGAGGTTCAAACATTTCTCTACGAGGATATGTTGATGCATATATAGAAGGTGACAGAGATAATAGGATGAGAACCACATGGTATGTCTTTATTGTAGGTGGAACAATTGTTAGTTGGATTTCAAAATTGTAAAACTTTATTGCACTTTTAACAATGGAAGCAGAGTATGTTGTTGCTATAGAAGCTAGTAAAGAAATGATTTGGTTACAAAGGTTTATGGATGAATTGTGCAAGAAGAGGGAGATGAGAAGGTTATATAGTAATATCCAGTGTGCCATTCATCTTGAAAAGAATCCAACCTTTCATTCTAATACTAAACATATACCTCTCAGGTAATTTCATATGGTCAGTTTATATGACGGACAGCTGAAGCCGGAAACGATACACACTAGACAGAATCCTATAGATATGTTGACAAAGGTTGTAACCAGGGAGAAATTGAGTTGTTGCTTAGCTTTAATTGGACTTCAAGAATGATGATGAAGATGAGAAACAACTAGGTCCAAAGTGGAAGCATTGTCAAACAAGTGAAGCATCGAGGGAGTTGATATAATCAGTCTACAAGTGACATATTGTTAGATGTGGAGCCCGATTATCTTCATGATTCAGAGATATTATTTCATCTACATTTGGATCCCAATTCCTAACGATGGGTGTGTAGGGGCTTCCCCACGCACCCCCCCCCCCCCCCCCCACTATTGTTGTCCAGGGTGTCTAGGGGGGAAGCTAAATGTTTGGAGCCCCCGCTAGCGGGGATTCGGGAACATCACTCCCAAAGCTAAAAATAGATGAAAAAATTCCTTGTAAAATATTGTAATTTCGTAGTCAATATCGGTCGTTCATTAGGCGGATGATCTAACTTTATAAGTTATGTTTAGTTTAGGGTTTTTTTCCCTAGAAGGAAACCCATCGGTTTATATGAGGGAATTGTATTGTGGATGTGTATAATATTCTGAGCGAGAAAGAGAGAGGATATTGTGTGCTAAAGAGGAAATTACAACAAATTTGTTGTAGGTTGTATCTCTTCATTATGCTAGATAATATAAATGGAAGGAATGGTTGTTTCTTTGTGTAAATAGCATAAATTGGGTGAACTGCGTATATTTGTGCCTCTCTTGTTTTATGTGTTTCTTTATTTGTGTTTCCACAATATTTTTTGTATTTTATTGCTCTGTTAATTAATTTCTAACACACAAGAATATAGACATTAGTATGTGCACATACATCTTTTCGTCAATGAACTTAATAATAAAAAATTCCAAAAATTAGAAGTTTATCTTTGAAGCATAAATTCCTCTTTAATTCTTCCAAAGTAAAAACATGATAATTATTGTTGGAGGCAATGGATAAACCACTTGCACAACAGACTCCTTGCCTTGATTATCTATTAACAAAATATTATTGTAAATTACCTTCAACACTTAACTCCTTAGATTCTAAATCCAAATCAATAATGGTCAACTACACTAAAATTGCAATGTAGTTGACCTGAAAATGGTGTTGCCAACCATTTTTAGATACACATAAGAATATTTTTTTTGTGCATATTTGCGTTATGGGTTGTGACATTATTTGTTGTGTTTTTAGCTAATGCATGGTGATGTATATTCTTGAATGAGTAATGACACTTTCCCTGATTTGGTAGAAATATTTTATTTTTCTCCTACGTTTTTGGTGGACTAGAATTATTCTATGTGTGAAAGAAGATAGTATGTCCAAATGTAATTATCTGGTTTTTACTTGGAAACAATTGGAGAAGGATTTATACTTACGAGATAAAATTTTAATTTCAAAAAACAATATTTGTTGGGTTGTGTTATATTCTTTCCACGACTAGCCGATGTAGTTAACTAGGGGGTTAGAGGGGGGGCGGAGCCCCCCTTTCATTGCGGCGATTGCATAGCAGGGGGGTCACAGGGGGTTTGAGGGGGGTGAGTAGCCCCCCTCTACGGGGTTTGGGTCAGCGTCCCAGGGAAAAAAAATTTGGACCCTATATTAGGTTGGGCGGACCTACCTATGGTTTTGTGCATGGTTTTCGCACATGGTTTTGGAGGTGATGGTTTTCGGTCCATGGTTTTGGACGCGATGGTTTTCAATCCATGGTTTTGGAGGTGATGGTTTTCTATCCATGGTATTGGATGCTTCGGCATGTATAAATATGTATTGTAACATTGAAAGGAACATAATGAAAAATCAAGCTGGTAGTCCCTGTTTTGGGATCCAGGGGAAAATCTTTGTATATATGTGTTTTATGTGTTATGCTCTCACATTGTTTATTTTATGTGTTTTAGAATTCGTATGTAGGTATTTTCTGTATGGGGTTAAAATCTACAATATTCACTAAATTTCATTAATGGAAATATCTATGTGCATATATTAATGTTTATAAACCTATGTGATGAGTGTACTACTTGGAAAAATTTATTAATTGTAAAAGTGGTGCAACAAAGGCCTGTGTGGAATTAACACATTTACACATATAAGACATGTGCAAAGCTACTTTTTTCATTTTTTCCCACCTTGTGCAAAGCTAAAATATGCATTTTCCCCACCTCGTACAAATCAGTGAAACTTACCCTATTACCTTCATACATGTTTTACCTCCATACATAATTTACTCCTACATAGACTCTACCTACGCACATTTTATCCATTTAATTCAAAGATCGATTCACTTTCAACATCCTTGATATTAGTGTCACTGAATGATAGGGAGAGTTAATGAGGAGAGATAAATATTACATCTTGAAATATTGTGATCATGACAATTGGCGTGAAAGCAATCAATAGTGGGGAGTGGAAGAACGTGTGAGAAGTAAAAACTGCGAAAGAAGTAGGTATGTGGAACAAGAGGTATGCAGAGTTAGAGATGTGTGAAAAAGAAAGAATATGCAAAAAGAGGAAGTTTGTGCAGGAGAATGTGTGTGCTAAGGGGATGTGTGTGTGAAGCAAGGAACACAAACATTATTCTACACACATGAAATTTTTCTATGTGTAAAAACACTTAATAGATCAATTTTGAGGGTCAACATGCATAAGGTGGGGCCAAAAGGAAATATTTAACTTATAATTGTGTTGGGAGATAAAATTAGAATAATCAGTGTAAAACATAATTGTAACAAATCTTAAAATAAAATAAAAAAAGATCTTAATATTTAAATGGTTTACCTGCCTAAGCTATATTATTAAACAATGAAGTTATACGAATGGCCAATGTGCATCCTTTCATGGGGCCCACGTGTCCTCATGTCCTCACTACCAAACATAGGAATTTGGGAAAAAAAACTCTACACACTATGTAGTTTAGTTAATTTCTCATTTTTTCATTTGTGTTTCCTAGTTCACTCTACATAGAGAAAATGGAAAATGACCTTGGTTGTGCCGTCAATAACCGTAGAATTATCTTATGGGAGCTAGCTAGCAAGAATTTATAGTCAGCAAGAACATATTACAATAGTCTACAAGTTCATTTCTCTTAAATCACTACACTCTCTACTTGTAATGCAGATTGTCAGTCTTTCTCTCTGTACATCTTTGTTTTGTTAAAGGCTTCATCAGCAAAACACCTAAATAGTTGGCTCTTCACTCCTAGGGTACTTACATTGAAAAACCCAGCCAACAAAGTAGCCACATAGTGTATTCAACCTGCTAAAATTGAAGAATACATTACTAAGCCTTTGGTGAATCTTTGAATTTGATTCTGGTTTGGTTAAAGGTTGTCTATTGCAATGTAGTCAGCCTAAAAATGGTGATGCCAAGTATTTTTAGATACATAGATAAGTATAATAGTTTGTGTATATTTGAATTATGCGCTATGAATTTTTTTTTGTCTTTATTTACTGATGCACAGTCATGCATATTCATGAATGAGTAAAGACACTTTCCCTCTTTTGCTAGAAATATTTTTTCTTTTTTTCCTACTTTTTAATGGGCTAGAGTTATTTTGTGTGTGAAAAAAGATAGTATGTCCAACTGTAATTCACCAATTTTCACTAGGCAACAATGGAGAGGAATTTATACTTATTAAATAAAGTTTTAGCTTTTGGGAACAAGATTTATTAATTTCATCAATGTAAATATCTGTGCATATATTAATGTTTATAGACCTCTGTGATAACTGGCCCTCCTGTAAAGATATTACCAAGTCTAAAAATGGTGGAACAAAGGCATGTGCAGAAGTATTTGCTTTTTTGGCTAATGCATGATGATGTATATTCGTGAATGAGTAACGACACTTTCCCTCATTCGCTAGAAATATTTTATTTTTCTCCTACATTTTTGGTGGACTAGAATTATTCTGTGTATGAAAGAAGATAGTATGTCCAAAAACAATTCTCTTGTTTTTACTTGCAAATAATTAGAGAAGAATTTATACTTACGAGATAAAACTTTTAATTTCTAAGAACAATATTTATTAAATGCCATTAACAGAAATATCGATGTGCATATGTTAATGCCTATAAACCTGTGTGATAAGTGTACTACTTGGAAAAATCGTTGTATTTCTAAAACTGGTGCAACAAAGGCATGTGTGGAAGTAACGCATTTTCACATATAAGACATATACAAAGCTAATTTTTCCTTTTTCTCCACTTTGTGCAAAGCAGTGAAACTTACCCTATTACTTTTAGACATGCTTTACGTCTGTACATAATTTGCTTCTACATAGACTCTACCTTCGCGCATTCTATCCATTTAATTCAAAGATTCATTCACTTTTAACATCCTTTATATCAGTATCATTGAATGATAGGGAAAATTAACGAGGAGAGATCTCGAAATGTTGTGATCATGAAAAATGGCGCACAAGAAATGAATAGTGGGGAGTGGAATAACATGTGAGGAGGAACAATTGCAAAAGAAGTAGTTATGTGGAACAAGAGGTCTACATAGTTGTAGATGTGTGTGGGATAAAAAATATACCTAAGAGGGAGTATGTGTGAGAGAATATGTGTGTTGAGGGAATGTGTGTGTCAAGCAAGGAACACAAACATTATTTTGCACATATGAAATTTGGCTAAGTATAAAAACACTTAACAAAGAAATTTTGAGGTTCAACATGCACAAGGTGGGGCCAAAAGGAAATATTTAATTTATAATCATGTTGGGAGATGAAAATTGTAAAACATAACTGTAAAAATTCTTAAAATAAAAGAAAAAAGGATCACAATATTTAAAAATGCACATATCTAAACTATATTATTGAATAACAAAGTTCTAGGATTGGCCAATGTGTAGCCTTCCATGGTGTCCATGTGTCCTCATGTCCTCACTCCCAAACATAGGACTTTTGAAAAAACACTTTCCACGCTATGCAGTTCAGTTAATTTCTCATTTTTTCATTTGAGTTTCCTAGTTCACTCTACATAGAGAAAATGGAACATCACCTTAGTTGTTCCTTCAACGAGCGTAGAACTATTTGAGAGGAGCCATCTAGGAATCGTAGATAGTCAACATGAACATATTACAATAGCTTGCAAGTCCATTTCACTTAAATCACTACGCTCTCTACTTGTAATGCAGATTGTCATCCTTTCTCCCCTTACACAATTTGTTTTGTTAAAGACTCCATAAGTAAAATACCAAAATAGTTGGCTCTTGAATCCTAGGGTGCTTACGTTGAAAAACCAAACCAACAAAGTAGCAAAATAGTGTATTCAAATTTCTAAAACTGAAGAATACATTACTAATCCTTTGGTGAATCTCTGTATTTGATTGCAGTTTGGTTAAAGGTTGTCTGTTGCAATGTATTCAATTTAAAAATGGTGTTGCCAACTATTTTTAGATACACAAATAAGTATAATTGTTTGTGCATATTTGAATTATGAGCTATGACATTCTTTTTTGTTTTTTTTACTGATGCATGGTCATTCATATTCATGAATGAGTAAAGACACTTTCCCTCATTTTCTAGAAATCTTTTTCTTTTTTTCCTACATTTTAATGGACTAGAGTTATTTTGTGTGTGAAAGAAGATAATATGTCCTAATGTAATTCACCTATTTTCACTAGGAAACAATTGAGAGGAAATTAATTCCATCAGCGGAAATAGATGTGCATATATTCATGTATATAGACCTCTATGATAAGTGTCCCACCTGCAAAAATGTTATCAATTCTAAAATTGGTGGAACAAAGGCATGTGTGAAAGTAACGGATATGTGTAGGAAAAAAAAGTCTGAAGCTAAAGTGTTCGCAACTAAAGTCTTCCTTTTAGCCCCACCTTATGCAGAGAAATGGAACTTGTCGTATTACCTTTATACATGCTTTACCTTCATACATAACTTTACTTTTGCACAAACTCTACCTTCACACATTGATTACTTCCACACATGGCTTACTTCAGTATCAGACATAGTAAGATTATTGATTGATTTGCCCCCCCCCCCCCTTGGCGGGGGTTCAGGGGCAGTGTCCTTGAAGCTAAAAATAGATCAATAATTGCCTTGTAAAATATTGTAATTTCGTAGTCAATCTGGGTCATTCATTAGGCAGATGATCTAACAATAGAAGTTATGTTTAATTTAGGGTTTTTTTCCCTAGAAGGAAACCCCTCGTTTTATGTGAGGGAATTCTATTGCAGATGTGTATTATTATTTTGAGTGAGAAAGAGAGAGGAGAATGTGTCAAAGCGAAGAGGAAATTACAGTGGATCTATTGTAGGTTTTATCTCTTCGTTTTGTTGGATAATATAAAAGGAAGGACTAACTGTTTCTCCGTGGACGTCGACCAAATTGGGTTAACCATGTGTATATGTGTCTCTCTTATTCTATGTGTTTCTATCCACATCAATAAAGAAAATAGAAAAAAGTTTGAGGGAAAATCAAAGAAATGTACCTTTATTTGATATGGTATAAATGATTTTGGTTATCACTTATATGATTATGAAAATCACAATATCATTAGGAGAAGAGATGTCATATTCAATGAAAAGGTCTTGTATAAGGATTAGATGCAGAAACAACAAAAGGAAAACAAAGAATACATAGTGCTTGATGAGATCACAGAAAAAGTAAAGGCACCTGGAAATCAAAATGATCAGCAACCACAACAACTATAACAACAGATACCTCAAACACCTGAAATTGGAGTTATAATATCTACCAAGATAAATAGAACCCCTGAATGATACTCTCCTTAATTATATTATATATTGTTGATTGATTCGGGTGAACCAAAAATATGAAGAAGCAATGCAGGTAGAAACCAAGAAGAAGTGGGATAAAGCCATGGAAAAAGAGATGGACTCTTTGATGCAGAACCTGACTTGGGACTTAGTCAAGTTTTCTTCTAGTAAAATAACAATGCAGAATAAATGGGTTTATAAGTTGAAGGAAGAAGATGGAGGTAAACAAAAGTATAGGGCTAGACTTGTGGTGAATGGATTTGCACAAAAGAAAGGTATAGACTTTGATGAATTTTTTTTCTCTTGATGTTACAATGACTTCAATCAGAGCTATTTTAAGTCTAGTGGTAGTAGAAGATTTGCATCTTGAGTTGTTAGATTTAAAGGCAACCTTTCTCCATGGGGATTTTGAGAAA
>APFE031329885.1:8392-20778 GCA_000404065.3 Pinus taeda
TTTTTATAGATAATAAAAAAAACAGTATATATATCCAGTGATATACAGAGTATATATATTTTTGCTCACTTTTTGTTAGGTTCAGTATTGTCCATATATTTATGCCAATTGTATATTAGACATTTCTAATATAACTTTCAATGTATTGAGAGGAAATTTAAAACATAAAAATCTGCACTATTTTTAGATGTTTCATTTTTATAAAAAACATATTTAGTGTATCTATCCTTTTAGAATATAAACTGTGCATATAAAGCAACAAAAAACGAGCCTCAAAACCACCTTCTCGAGAAAGTAAAGAAACCAAATTTCAGTTGATAAAATCCCATCCAAGATGGAATCCTATCCCGGGAGTGGAAGGATCCCAGCGTCCACTATGTTGTCACCCAACTTAATCTCAATATGCATCCCGTCCAGTGCATCCAGTAACCCCTTTTTTGACATGTTGTCTGCATTTTGATTGAATTCCCATCCAATGGGTTGAATTGTTGAGCCTTTGAGAGATCCCCAAATGATCTCAATTTATCTGAGCCATCCATGTAGCATTGGTTGATTTATTTTTGTGCTGCCTCATACATGGTCAATGATAGTCTGTGAGTCTCCATAAATGTGGGTGGAGGGAATGTTCAGATAAGAAGAGAACCAAAGGAGTCCCCATAAGGCCATAGCTTCTGCCTTCATCTTTGTGCCCCTACCAGCACCACAGTGGACCTAGTATTCTTGTTCCTTTGATGTAATGATCCAAAAGCCACACCCACATGTGCCCCTTTGTGCCGAGCCATAAAAAAAACACACCGGGTAGTCATTTCCTGGGCTTGTCTTCTCCCCATAAGGCCATAGCTTCTGCCTTCATCTTTGTGCCCCTACCAGCACCACAGTGGACCCAGTATTCTTGTTCCTTTGATGTAATGATCCAAAAGCCACACCCACATGTGCCCCTTTTGTGCCGAGCCATCAAAGAAACACACCAGGTAGTCATTTCCTGGGCTTGTCTTCTTATTTATTGACCTCTTGGGGCCACTGTTGTGGTCATTTCAAAGGTATACCATCCAATAATGCAATCAATCACATGTGTTTCATTTCCCTTATAATCCTCAAAAATAATTCTATTGTGGTATCTCCATATTTCCCCAAAAAAAGATAATGGGATTGTCCTCCATTGAAATTTTTGTTTGCTCCACTAGCACAAACAATCAATGATGCAATCATATTGATTGTATGGAATACCAATGTTCCAAGAAATATAACTCCAGATCTGAATAGTTACGGGGCATCTCAGAAATATATGGACATTTTCTTCCACTGCGTTCTTGCACTATACACATACCCCCAGCCCCTGCCTGTTCCTCTTTTGTAGTTTTCCCATGTTAAGTTCTTGTTTTTCCAAACAAGCCAAAGAAATAAAATGATCTTAATAGGAATTCTAGATTTCCAAAACTTATAAAACTAGCATACTTTGAGTTGTGTACCTCCTGGTTGCAAAGAGTATTATAGACATCCGCCACCAGTACGCATCCTTCCTTCATTTTTCCAAACCAAGAAATTTGATCTCCACTTGCCTCTTAACTGAAACCAACCAATTTCATCTCAGACTTGATCTACACCCATTCTCGAGCCATCTAGCCCTCCAGGCCCATCTCCCATGATATTTTTCAGATAGTATATAACCATGCCATTGCCTAATGGCTTGGTTCCAAAAGAAAATACCCTTATTGTTTATATATTGGATAATTCCATTCTATGGACATAAATCCTTTCCCATACCCAAGAATATGGTCCTGTTCGACCAATATCTTATGCCCAAATCCAAAGATCCAACACAGATTTTGTATAAAACTAAGTCTGATTTTGTTTAAGCTGAGCCATATGGCCGATCCTGAGGTAGTCCCAATGAGCTCCATATGCATCCAAACAATAAAATCTGTCTTTGAGGTATTTATGTCTAATTATATTCCCCCATATGCCATCCCAAAAAATGCCTCTCTGCAATGTTTTTTGTAGCAACGTCCATCCAAAATGCCTCAAATCCAGGATCCCCTAACCGCCTAGTCTTTTTGGAATGGTAATGTAGGCCAGCTTAACTAGATGGTATCTTGGGATATATATAACTTAAATATTCTTTCTTAGAGCCCATCAAAGTTTAGTGTTGAACCTAAGCTTTGATACCACTTTGTCACATAGTATTAGAGGTCTCATTTCTTTTGTTCTTGAGCCCATCTATGTCCAATGTTGAACCATGCTCAGATACCACTGTATACCCCTACTAAAGTTGTCGTAGACACACTTGAAAAAACATTACTTTCATTCCACATGTAACATATTAATTAGAATATAACACTCAATCATGCAATTTTTTTATTTTTATCTTTGAGGTATTTTTTTAAATAATTTGCATGCAAATTGTACAAAAACACCTTTAACTCATTTCTTCAAGTTCTTTGCATGCAAATAACCATAAGTCAATTACAACAATACTGTCATACAATAATGCTAACATATCACAATACTATTCCCATCCATAAAACAACACTTGCATTTCATCAAAGAGTTTGTCTGCAATGAATCATTAAACTATTTAAACATTTCTTCAAACACTTTACATGTAAACTAATATAGAAAATTGCTGACGATATGTCTCCTATGTCATAACTATAATCCACGCTTTGGAAACTAAACCAAATGATAAATGGTATTTCCCCTAATTGTGGTAAGTTTTAACTTTTGTAACCTTCTAGAAGAAAATTTATAGTAGGAATGTCAACAAGACCTATTTAAAGATCCATTTATAAAGTCTGACTTCCTATTTAAAGATCCATTTATAAAGTCCAACTTCCTTCGATCATATTTCCTAAAAATTCAGAACTCGAGATTTAAAAATTGGATGATAAAATCAATAATATTTCGCCTCACTATGGTCTAAGTTTCAACTTATGGAACCTATCAGAAGAAAATTTATAGTATAAATTCTAACATGAAATGTTTACCCCATAAATCACATTTTGGCTTCCACCTTTAAAATCCAAGAATGACCCCACTTATTCAAATCAAAGGACAACTTTGGGGCTTATAGCCTAGTGAAAATTAAAAGGAATGCAACATGAAATTATATGAAAGGCATGTAATTATTAAAATTATTATGCATTTCTCATGCATCCCTATTCATTTAAATTCCACATCTAATTGAATTCAAACCTACTACATTTATCTGATTTCAAAATAATTCATAACCAACACTAAGATCAATAAATTAAATGATATGATACCAACATAATTATGCATGTCAGTAAACCATCTATGTAAAAAATATCATTAACACATAACTAAATATTTATCTATATTTAAAACTAAAATAGGTTGAGTCACATGATACCCCACCATAACGTGAGTTGTGCTACCATTTTTCTCACACTTGAGACCACCCCTGTGCCAGATCTTGATGCCTTAACAATATTTTACACACTTAAATTCATACCATATTTTAAAACTAAAAGTGAAGGCCATTCTCCTTCACACACAAGGGAAACTCAATAATCAACCTTTCCATCTTTAACTAGACCCACAATTCACAAAAATACCATGTAGATATGCACAACACAAAGGAGTCCTTATCTAATCTCTACAATCCTTGTCTAATATTTGTAGCCCCTCAACCCTCCCCTCTTCAATTATGTATGTGTTACACACAAACAAAACCATTCCTAGTCCTCATATCCATCTAGTCCAAAGAAAAACTGTTGCAACACATTCACAAATTGTCACATAATTTATCCCTCAACACTCTTAATTAGTCATAGTATATGAACCTCTAGATTCTTTCAACAATCTGTTTTCCAATTCAAATTATATAAGTGAAAGAGAGAAAGATGTATGAGAAAGTAATAGAAGATAGAAAAAATAGAAGCTTAAGAATCAAGAAGAAAAACCCCTTGATTGCTCCTTCCTCATTTTTATAATCACACCTTCACCCTTCATCTTCCCAACCTTTCAACATTTAAGTGAAAGAGAGAGAGATGTATGAGAAAGTAATAGAAGATAGAAAAAATAGAAGCTTAAGAACCAATAAGGAAAACCTATTGGTTGCTCCTTCCTCATTTTTATAATCACACCTTCACCCTTCATCTTCCCAACCTTTCAACATTTAAGTGAAAGAGAGAGAGATGTATGAGAAAGTAATAGAAGATAGAAAAAATAGAAGCTTAATAACCAATAAGGAAAACCCATTGATTGCTCCTTCCTCTTATTTTTATAATCACACCTTCACCCTTCATCTTCCCAACCTTTCAACTTCTTCAGAAGATTAACCATCACATTGAAGATAAACATTCACTCAATGTATATTTTTCCTCTAAATTTTTTCCCCTAGGCATCATATTGGGTATCCCCTTTCTTCACATCTAGCTTTTTTATTAATAAAAATAAACTTCATATAATAGAGTTGGACATTATAGCATCAATGTTAAAACCTCAACCTTACATATTAATAAATACATTACAAAATTTTGGGTAATGAAAAAAGTGTCACAATAATGCTACATATATCATAGGAAATATAAAAAATAATTACTAGGATCGAAAGGATTACATTCATGTACGAGAAGGAAGAGGATAGGATATTGATTGTCATAGCCTAGTAGAAAGGGTAAAAATCACACCTAAAGATAATTATTTACTTTTATGGAACCTAATCATATATAGTGGTTTATATCCATTAAATTTCCATCAAATTTAGGATAGAAGGAAGAAAATCATCCATACACATAGACAGGAAAAGCCTCTACTCCTTGTAATCTATTTTGAGAGTTACATTTAACTTAGAGACAAATGCAATAATTTTTCATATGGGTATAATTTGATTGTAAAAATAATTCCAAAAGAACCCCCCAATGGCCTTGAGATTTTGTAAGACAATATAGGTCACTTCGATAAAACCTTTAATTCGATATTGATGCAAAATTGAAGAGAGTTCATGTTCATGGATTGCAGGTGGTTGTGTGCTTATGGTGGTTGGTAGAAGGATAAAACTATTGATTACTTTGTATAGTGTATAATTTAAAGCTACTCCAATATGAAAGGTAACTTGTAATCAATGTTGTTTTGTATGCTTATGGTGATTGGTAGAAGGATAAAACTATTGACTACTTTATATAGTGTATAAGGTAAAGCTACTCCAATATGAAAGGTAACTTGTAATCAATGTTGTTTGTATAATAGATGGGATAAATTGTTTGTAAGATTCTTGTGAATATAATAAGCATTATAACTATGAAAGAATCCATTTTTTTTAAGGAAATGGAAGAAAAAATAGTCTTATGAGATAGAATGTATGTTTTTCTTGATAAAATTTCAGGTACAAATAGATTATTAGGGGATAACAATCATGTCCTAATCTATTAAAAACAAATATTGAAAATTGGACACATGCAATTAAAAACAATAATATTTCATGAACCTGCCTCATTAATTGTTGTGGGCTTCAGTTGATCTCTGTGTCTACATTGTTGTTGGATTTAGTTAATCTTTGTCTACAAGAGATGGATCTTATTGTAACTCCACACTCTTTGGGTAATAAATGTTTTGAAAACTTCTATGTGTGACAACAACATCACTAGATGGAGGTGGCTTAATTTATTTTTCTAATGGAATTAGAAGCCACACAAGCTAAATGCAAGACTCTTTTTATGAGTGATAATTCCAAGCCTTGATAATTACTCAACCGGTAAGTGGAAGGCTTGAAAGTGAAACTACACCATTCAGGAGTAATAAGTGGTTCATGAGTTTCAGATAAAATTGCTTGAATCAAGGGAGAGCAAGGATAAACTACTCACTTAATTTCCTAAAGTGCTTCAAATAGGGGATATTTGATATCATTTTAATAGAGTTTGTAGTCAATGAAAGTAGCATAAAGTTATACACTACATTGTGGTAAGAACAATGAAAGAAATTTTGAGTCAAAGTGGGTCATGGGAAAAGGATATTCTTGGCAAGAGTTGCAAAGGAAATCAAAGGGCATGCAAAGTTGAATGATAAAATTTATATATTGTGAAATATGAAACATTTAATGTTCCATATTAATACTTAACTTGAAGCGTAGCACTAATCCACCATGTTACAATATATACTACATATAAACTTAATTTTCTAAGTTTAAATGCCCCATCTTGAAATGAGGTCAAATTGTTGGACAAAGAAGGGAAAGTACACAACCTACAACAACATGTAAACACAAAAACTCACACAAATTTCACACTAAGCTATAGCTCACAAGATTTGATAATTGAATTCCATGAAGGTGATTTCAATTTAGACAATAAAAAACAAATCTAAAAACAACTAAAAGGATCCTACTTAACTAATAATAGTTACTCTAAATAATATTGACTCTTTTATATCTTTCTAAATACATAGAGTAATATTGACTCTTTTATATCTTTCTAGATACGTATGGAGACTCTCTTTCAAAACTAATTGAATTGAGACTTTCTACATGCACCTAGTACATGAATTTACATGCATAACTAATGAGAATAATCATAAAGGAAAGACAAAATGTATTAATGAAAATGACTTATAGCCATGGTGACCACTGACTAACTAATTGAAGATGAACTTTGACTCTCATCCTCTCGATATGGTGTTTCTATACAATAAAAAAATGAACAATTATTGTGCACACAATAACGACTTCTCTTTATGGAAATGGGTCTAAAAACACTTCTACTTCTACCTTTCACTTCTACATCTACTCCCTGATTTGAGCTTCAACCTAACACTTACCCTCTAACCTCTAAGATCATTATCTTGACTCTCCTTATGGTGAGAGGTTGAAGATGAACATCGACTCTCATCCTCTCGATATGGTGTTTCTACACACACAAAAAAAATAAATTGAACAATTATTGTGCACACAATAACAACTTCTCTTTATGGCAATGGGTCTAAAAACACTTCTACATCTACCTTTCACTTCTACATCTACCTCTTGATGAGCTTCAACCTAACACTTACCCTCCAACCTCTAAGATCATTATCTTGACTCTCCTTATGGTGAGAGGTCAACTCTCAAATCACATCTACCTCTTGATTTCACTTCTCAATTTCTTGTTTTATAAAAAATCAAATCCAACCTAGCACTTATCTTCTAACCTCTGAGATCCTTTATGGCAATGGGTCTGAAAAAACTTCTACATCTACCTTTCACTTCTACATCTACCTCTTGATTTGAGCTTCAACCTAACACTTGCCCTCTAACCTCTAAGATCATTATCTTCACTCTCCTTATGGTGAGAGGTCAACTCTCAAATCACATTGATTTACAATCCCATTAAAATTTCCTCCTCTCAAAACCTTTGATTTTCTCAATTCCTCCACTATGATACCAATCCAATAAACAAAGAAGCAAATTTACATGAACTATTGTAATAAATAAACACACGCAAGTCACACAAATTTCACATTACACTGCTCTGATTTGTTGAATTCCTTAGACTATGATACCAATTTAATAGACAAAGAAGAAAAAATACACAACTATTATAATAGATAAACACACACAACTTACACAAATTTAATGTTACAACTAATCTGCAATCCCTTCCAAACTTCCTCCTCTCAAAACATTGTGCTATGATTTGCTCAATTCCCATTACTATGATACCAATCTCATAGATAAAGAAGAAAAATTATACAAACTATTATTATAGATAAACACACACAACTTACACAAATTTCACATTACACTAACTGATTTGCAATCCCCTCCAAATTTCCTCCTCTTAAAACTTTGTACTTTGAAGCCTTGGTTTGCTTAATTCATCTCACTGTGATACCAATCTAACAGACCAAGAAGAAAAATTATACAAACTATTATAATAAATAAACACACACAACTTACAAATTTCACATTACACACTTACAAACTTATAACTCAAACATTTCATGAAAATAAGTTAAATAGACCAAGAAAATTCTATAAAGAGATTCTCCAAAAAGTTTGTTGATTTGTTAATAATAATCACTTTAGATATCTTAATATTACTAAAGCTTTATATATATATGAATGATCATTATCATACCAAACCTAAATCCTCATTACTTGTAAAAACAATTGATTTGTTCAAAATTGGGACGTTATCAATAGGGTTGTGTGCTGAAATTGTAGCAAGCTTGAACACCCCTTAGATAGTTTAGTTCCCCCAAAGGTAGCTCCCATTCTCAACCCCTCTCTATAAAGTTTGAACATATCACTTAGTGGAGACTAAACCCCAGACAAACTAGTACTTGTAAATCTAACTAATTAATATTTAAATAAACAATTATCCCTTTTATTACTAGAATTATGTAATTGAATTGTTCTATACTTTGGAAGAAAAATTGGTTATAGTTTATGGTCAAATTTATATAATAAAAATTGATTAGATTAAAATTACATATTTGATTGTTCAACTCTATACACTCCATACAAATCCAGTGCCTTAAAATTTTCAAACTCATTTTATATTAAAAACAAATTTTATCTAACAAAAAGAACGATCTAACCAAAAACTTTAAGACCATATTCCGGCCAAAATCTAGACCCTATTACATTAATTCAATGCTTGGACAATCTAAAGTAGTGATCCAATCTAGGAATTCCATCAGATTCCAGTTGTGCGAGGACGTCTGTGTGCTCAGATTTAGTTTTGGAATACCAATGTCAGGACAGAGTTGGCAACGCCAGCTTCCTCAATCGTTTTTCTGCCGTCATAATTCAATTTCGCTCCACGGATAGCAGAGACGAGCAAAAATAGTTTTCCCTGGGGAACGTGAGAGGCAGCAAAAGACCAAAGCACCTGCAAAATTCAACCACATACAATATATGAAATCAGCACACAGGTAAAGATATTGGTTTTGTTTTTTTACATTGTGGTTTACTGACATTGGGTGGCCTTGACTCTATAATTATAATTAATGTTTTTTTGTCACTCTAATATATAAATAATATTTTTTTATCATTTTATATTATATAAAGTATAGATAATTATTTTTTATTCTCTTGATATAGGATGTTACGGTCATTGGTGTATCTAACTCCAAAGTACGAATTACTTAAAACTATTAATCATTTTTTTTTTATGTTTGTAATATTAAGAAACAAGTTTCAAGTTATTTAATTTAGATTTGAGAATGGTAAGAGTGTTAAATATTTTTAAAATAGATTGATATAAATATAAGTTTTACAAAATAAAAAATGTTTTTATTTTTAATTTTTTTTAGTATTGTAAAAGTGACAATTTTTTTTATCTTACGATATTTTGAGAATTGACTAATATTTAGTTTCACTATCATTCATGAGAATTTGTTTTTAGTTTAACAATATTAATTTTCTTCATAACATTAATCAAGACAAATAGATATTTTTGTTTGAGATTAGTGTTAATCAACTTTTTATAACATTTTAGTTTCTTTTTTCCTTACTATTTATCACTCCACAATTTCTACTTAAATTTTGAAATAATAATAATTTTAATATAGTCCTTAATTTACAAAATGGTTTCCATATTTATCCCCGAATAGTCTAGTCAATATTAGGCATCCTTATTCCATCTCCACTTAAAGTTAAGGTGGGCATTTTGACTCTAGTTAGAAGTGTTTTTAGGAAACCTTTATGCTTCCATGTTGTTTAAATTTTTATTCATGAGATACTTCTTCATAGCCATACTTTCGATGGGGGGAAGACTTGCTTCAATCAAGGAAAGAGGAAAGGGAGATTGGGGGGAAGACTTGCTTCAATCAAGGAAAGAGGAAAGGGATATTTACCTTTAATTGGTGGATTTTAGGTTACAAATTACTTTTGGATCTATTATATCTTCCTCCATGAATCTTTGGAGATATCATAACCCCAAACCTTGCATGCATATAAAAAAAACAAGAGCGACTAGAATCTCAAGTGGATAACTTTTTATCCAAGTTTCTTTTTGTCCATATCTAAAAATTTGTTGACTTACTCACAATTGTTTCCAATCCCATAATAAGTTTCTCATCCTCCATTGATAAGTTTCTCAAAGATATAATTCCAATTGAGCTTGTGATGGATATTGATTCCAATATATGTGTATGAAGGAACTTTCAAGTAGTTATTCCATATTATCAAAATATCACATGTGATCTTTCTGGATTTAACCATATTGATTTAGTTTTTTTGCAAAGATTGTAATGGATGAACAATCTCCTCAACTTAGAAGAGAAGATTTATGACTATATGAGTGAGCATGGACCAACATAACTTGAATCTTCCAAACACTCTTTTAACTAATCAATGTATATGCCAAAAAGAGTATAAGATAAAGGACACCCATGCTTGACTTCGATATTGCATTGCATTTAATTTCCCTCAATGGCCCTAAACTTGAAAACAACATTTTAGTACACCTTCTCCTCCTCGAGGAACCATTATATGCCAAAAAGAGTATGAGAAAAAGAACACCCATATTTGACTTCGATATTGCATTGCATTTAATTTCTTCTGACCAAACCCTCAATGGCCCTAAACTTGACAACAACATTTTAGTACACCCTTGTCATAGTAACCCTCAACTCGAGGTACCATTTCCTCTTCGAGCCTCTTCCATAATTGTTTCTTAGGAAAAGGTGTCAAAACCTTTTCTTAATTCAAGAATACAACAAATGATCTATCAATTTTATTGTCACAACATTCCTATAAAATGATTAAGAATAACAAAGTGGCTCAGCTTAGTTAACTCTTTTACCATGGATTTCTAGCCGTGAGAAAATCTTATTTTCCAAAATAATTTCATACAACTTTAAAATGTCGCTAATCATAATAGTTTTATAATTGGAGGGAAGGTCTTTATGCTCACTTTCAAAGATAGTCACAATGATGCTCTACATTGAAGAGCTTGTGTATGTAAGGGACGAGATTAGGCCCTCCCATTTTATGAATTTCAGCTTGGTAGCCTTCAATATCCTTAGTTTTCTCATTACCCAAACTCAATGCCTTCCAAAGAAAAGATAGCATCATCTATATGGGCATTCAAAATGGTGTCCATGGCATCAAAAATTCATAAAAAATTTAAGGTGGGAATTCCTTCAAAGGAGTTATTTACTTTAATTTTATAAATTAGAATTTTCCTCCGAAACTTTTAGGATGACATTTAGATAAGTGTGACCATTGCTTGTATTTTCTATTTACATAGTACTTTCTCTTATTTTCTAATAAAAAGTATGTAACTATTTATTATCTAATTTTAAAGATTCTTTCAAAATATCACTAATAGTTTTTATAATCAATTATCATATAAAAAAAATTATAATCATTATCATATAAAAAAATAAAAAATATTTAATTTTTCCATAGAATACCCAAATAAAATTAAAAAAAATATTGCAATATTTTTATGGTATGTATACCAAAATAAAACAAATACTACATATCTTACTACAATTTTCGCAAGAAGCCTCAAGAGGTAGTTCAATAGGTTAAGTCTGGGCCTTGCAGTTTGGGAGGTCACAAGGTCAATTCCTGAAAGCTCTTGGGGTCAGGTCTTGTTATAGGCAAGGGGCGTCAGCCCTAGATTTTTCCCATAGACTTAGTGCCAGCCGATAACCGAAAGTATCCATAAACCACGCCCCAAAAATAAAAAATCTTACTACAATAATTTTTGCAATATATAAACAACTAACCAGAATACTGTGAACAAATCAAACAGAAACACTAATTTCTTAAACATACTCAGGCTCTTAAGATGTTTTAATACATCTCATGAAGCGAGAGGAAAAAACCATATAACATGCAAAAATAAAATAGAAAACCATCTAATTACCTGCCAGAAAATAAAATATTCACGAACAATATCTTGAATTTCAGCATTGTCCCAAATCTGCCAGTTAAGTTGCAAAGAGAAAATCATTTCAAACATTTCATGGTGATCTTCACAATAAAAATGGGTTTTATGAGTTTTAGTCCACTGCAAGAATTCACCATTACTCATTGAAAAAAAAAACCTGTCTAACAGGAAATTTGGTGATTTAGTAAGCTTACCTGGCGAGACTGAGAATTATTTGATTGGATATTTGCCAATAGCCACTTACCATTTCTTTGGGCCCAAGCTCTGGCCTGCATGGCAGCGTGATTAATGACACCGAAATTGCACTTCGCAGACACATCAATTAATAGTTTTCAGCACGAAAAAACTAAATATTGTTATTATAAGCCATGATGATACATACAGTGACAGCATACTATAATTATGTAACAGCCTGTAGATTACAATAGATAGATGACATATCCCAAACACTGGAAGTTCCAGGATACATACTTGGAAGCTGAGAGAAGACACATCAATTAATAGTTACCAAATGGGCAGTAAACTACCTTTTGAAAGTTTCCA